>LTAE01003496.1:0-37046 GCA_001647135.1 Pontederia paniculata
ATGTTGATCTAACCTTGTGAGGAGAGAGAAGGAAGAGGGAGAGAAAATTATGGGATGAGAGAAGAGGGGTTGGGTCCTATTTATAGGGAAGAGAAATTTATCCCTAGATGGAGTTTGAATACAATTAGGACTCTCAAGAATAACTTTGTCTTTGATTATAATTTCATAAGATAATCTTTCATATGATTAGGATTCTTTTAAAATAGTCAACATAGGATTTGGAATATTTAATTGATAAGAAATATAACAATTTGATTTCAATTCAAACTCTTTTCCTAATCTTAACCAAGTATATCTTTCCTTATCCTATCTATCTCCTCTTTATTTTATTTTATTTTTATTTTAAAAATCTGAGATATTACAAAAATGGCTCGTGCCTTATCAGGACATGGTCCGCATTCCAAGATAGTTGTGCGAAGAAAATGATTTGGCAGAGAGACAATGGCCTGTGTTCCTAAGGAAACTAGCCCGGGTTCTTGAAGTTGAGAGAAATATTCAATTAAAATATTTAGGAAATCCAAAATCCAATTGAATTGCCTTGCGATTAAAGCTAAAATAGACACAATGAAAAATTAATAACCAGAATATTATGATGCAAGTTCATATATTGCATATATTATAAAAATAATCAATAAAATGAGGTTCAATCAAATATATCCCCATAACCACAAAATAATATCTAGCATGAAAAAAATGAGACAAAAGACTAATAAAATCCTTTTAGAATGTCATCTTCTAATATTCAGGATGGATCACAAGCTTCTCCTTCAAAGCTGGCTTCACACCTCTTCAAAATTCTGAAGAAAAATATGAGGAGATCTCTCTTAGGGGTCTTGTGGTTGTAGTAAGACCTATTTATAGGTGAAAATATGAGTGGACCGCCTAAATCAGACAATCTAAATTAATCCCAGATCAAGACAACTTTGTCTTTAGCCTCAGTTTCGAACAAACCGCCTTTGATGTGAGATGACACTACCCATTTCCACAGGTAACATGGCACCACGTTGATGTGTTGATAACATTTGAGTTGAACACAACTTTGGACGCGGTTCACGTTGCTTCAGATGATGACACATGCTTGGAATTCGTCGATCAAACCCGTTTTAAGTCGGACGCGGCTTGAACATGGACACTCTAAAAAATTCTTGAACATGGATCATTTTAGAAAATGACCCATTTTGTACATGCTTTATATGAGCTTCGATATTCTCGTTGAATATGAACCATTTTGGTTGCGAACATTACCGTCTTGTATGATGACACTTGATTTTGATTCCTAGTTTGAGTTTTATGTTTTAATTCATCAAAAATTGAGATATTGTCGTCAAACTCGGATTGAACGCAGCTCGTGTTTCTCTTCCGATGGGTACACATGGCACAATCCTATCATTTGATCTGATTCTTTTGAGTTTGACATGGTTTAGAACATGATAGAGTTTGAACAACATGTGAAACACAAACCATTTCTGTGATAAACACAGTCCATTTTGATGCTTGTGAAATTTACATACATATTCTGACGTAACACGGTCTGTTTTGACTATGCACATGGGCCGTTTTGAGCAGTTCTTTTGAGTTTGTCTTCTACTCTATTTCTGATCTGTTCTTCATACTAAATTTGTCAGTTTTGATATGAAAATTCACCAATAGATACACTTGGGTAGTTTCTAATTTAGAAATGAAAAATAGACTAAACTAAGGAAAATGATGCATGGTTTAATGCGAAATTGTGAGAATATGATATGAATGAGATGCGTGCAACATATATGTTTTTGCTCGCATCATGAGACCAAAACCCTAGGGGTGTTTTTCCTATTAACCAAATTATGAATGAATGACTTGATCTAACTGATTGTTTGAATTTACTGAATGATTGTCTAAAGTTATTCAAATGACCTAGGGTTCCTTGAAGACAACCTAGACGTGAGCTATCTAACTCAACTGATAATAAGGATAAAAAAAGTTGTAAATATTTTGTTATTGAATTTATCACATGAAGGGAAGGGCCCTGTTGACTATGAGATTCATTTTGACTGCAGGATTTATACCTTACTACATGATTTATTTTTTCTGTGGGGTTTACCCTATCTACGAGTCGTGTCCTGATTAATTACTTCACGCCTAGCTAGTCGTGTCTGTGATGGAACAATCTAAATCTTCTATGCGTTTGGCAAAGACTCACCTACTTATTTTAATGTTTGATGGGCTTAGGACAAGATATAATTAACTTACCAAATAATATAATTAATCAATTGAATAGCCAAAATAATTCATTCGTTGTTCGGTTCTATTAATCAAAATTGGTTAACAAAAAAATAGTTTAGTTAAGTGAATTCACCATTTTATCCAAAAAAAAATGTACCATAAAAAATTATTAAATTCATCAATCTTGATATATATTAAATGAATAAGTAAATATCTATTCAAAATAAAATTACATGGTAAACTTGAACATAGCTAAGATAAAATTTGTCATTAGACACAAAAGAAATAAATTCAATATACATATAATGAATTTAAACAATAAATTTATACAATAATATAACATTTTAATTAATGATCAATATATTTTTTAAAAAAAATTGTTAATTAATTTGGTTAACAAATTTATTATCCATTAGTCAAATTGATTTTGAATTAGATAATTCTGTTCGGTTAACTAGATACCATTTTGGCCCGTTAACCAGTTGGTCATATCATTTATATGTTTTACATATTCCAGTGTGATTGTGTTGCATCCAAAAAAATGCATTTATGTCATAAAGTAATTATGCACTCTTGAAGATACTATCAAACATAATTACTACTTAGATTATGGCTTTGACATATATTAATGTTTTGAATAGTTAATAGTGGATGACAATTCAATTATTATATAATGATTAATGAGTAGTGATTATATTTTATTGGACTTTGTTATTGAATTCATTAAAAGTGTTTGACTAATGTTATATTTGAATTGGTCGATGAACATAAAATAACTTAAAAGAGTATATATAATTATTTAAATAGTTTGAATTATTATATGTATCATAAATTAAATATTTTTTTTGTTTTTAACTATTTTAGTATTACTGAATATAATAATATAATAAATAGTTGATTAAATTATTTACAAATTAGAAAATAACAAAAATAATAAAGTGATCTGCATAATAAGTGTATTACATATATAATAATTAATAATAAAAGATATTGCGAATACATTTAAAAATAAATTCCAACACTAATAATCATTGATTTGTCCGTATTAGTGACCACACTTAACAACATATTACAATCTTATGTATTGTTCTCAAGCATACCAATCAGTGTCTTTGACTATTGACTTTAAAAAAAAATTTACAAAAACATGGATCATAGTTCATAGAGATAACATAAAATAAAATAAACTTTAACTTCTATAATTGCAAATACCTGATAACTAGGTATGAGTCTCCAAAAGTAAAACTAACATTAGTAAGAAGGAAAGACGATCTTGAATGTAGAAGATGAATATCTAAACTACTTAAATTGTGTATTTTTCTTGTTTAATTTTTCCACTTCTTCCTAACAATTTATTATCATACGTTCTAACATTAAGAATTATAATGTAAAAAAACATCATCTTAATTAAATTACTAATTAAACGGTTGCCACTTCTTAAGATATGATGTAGCATGCGTCCATAGCCTTTGACTTGCAACAGCTCTTATGCAGTTAATTATGTATCACTATGCCCTACTCAGAGGCTATAAGAAAAAAAAAACTAGAATAAGTTTGAATCCTGGACATTTGAATTCAAGAGAACAAATCAATTCTTTCTTTATCTAATAAATCGGTGTGACATGCGACTACTATTTGACATAGTATACATTATTGAAATTTGTTTTTTGACCCAAGTGATGTACTAAACCAAAAGATATTTGATCATATTCACTTAAAAGCAATGTTATTAAAATCGGACCGGACCAGCCGGTTCGACCGGTTCAACCGTGAACCAGTGGCTGGGCCGGTCCGATTTTAGTGTAAAAATACAATTGAAGTTGAACCGAATTGAACCGGTTCGAACCGGGCAAAACCGGTGAACCGATAAAAAATCGAGTTTGAATTCAAATTTTTAAAAAAGCTTAATCGATGTGAAAAGTAATTAAAAAAATGGGAGCAAAAATGTATCAAAGAAAAATAAATGAAAACAATTACTAAAAACAAAATTAGAAATAAGAATAAATGTGGTAAGAGAAGAAACGGAAATTTAAAAAAAGGAAAGATTTGATAATAATAATTGAAAGCTAACTAATGTAATAGGAAAGTGAATAATAATTTGAATTAAAATACTTAATATAGCATTATTAGTATAGTAATATTATAAAATAACATAATTTTAGGGTAAGCATTAAATTTTAGAAAAGGAAAACAATTGGCAAGAACAAAACTAAAAAAACGAAATGAATAGGAGAAGAATAAATAAGGAAAATAAATGAAAATATAAAGGAAAGAAGTTGAAGTAAAAGAATTTCAGGTAAAATAATTAATATAACATTATTAGTATTACATAAATAATAATATATCAATCTCATGCATTTTTATATGAATTATTTTTTTAATATAATAAATACTATTTTTAAAAATGATTCAACTCAAATCAAGGTCAAAAAGTATTGAAAGAAATAGAAGGGATTTAAAAAATAACATTATGCAAAATAAAATGACAAATTATAGGAGAATTAAGAGAAACATAGAGGAAGATGGTGAAAATTAAAAATAAATAAAATAATTAAACTAAAAATGAGTCAAAATAAAAGAAATTAATATAAGATTATTACTGTCACATAATAAATAATAATAATGTATTAATCATCATTATTTTAAAAAACATAATAGTTTAAACATACATTAAACAAAATTTTAAATTATATCTAATTATTAATCGGTTATTATTATATATATTTTATATAATATTAATCATGTTATATATTATAAATTATTATAAATAATATTATTTTAATAAAATCGGGTTCAACCCGGTTGAACCCGATCCAACCGATCCAATCGTGACCCAGTTGTTCATTTGGTTCGATCTCCGGTCCGATTATGATAACATTGCTTAAAAGTATAAATAATAAGATGTCAATTAATTTCGAAAAGTTTAGGCTTTTCAAGAGAAAGATTGCAAGATAATAAAATTATAGAACTTGATGAACAAGTAACAACGAAACGAAACAAAATACCCCTATTCTACAGTGAATACTTGAAAATTTCACAACTAAGAGCTTCAATTGACCACTTGGCAATGAAGCAACATGCACGTTCTTTTCTTTTATATTTGAAAATTTTCTTGGAGCCATTTGTATGAATTATAAAACTGAAGATTGGGCATCAATCATCCGCAAGTAGGAAGTGATCCATCAATCATATCAGTGAATTAAGCGGCTATATATCACAATTCTTGCAGAAAGTGACCGTGTTTGTTTTTGTTGAAAATTAGTTAGAAAATTAAATTAATAGTATATTTTTGAAGAAAAAAACAAAATAGTAAATTTTCCATGTGATACATATAAGTCTGATGGGAGTGGAAAACATTTTTCCTTCGTAAGAACTTTTTTCCAAAGTTGTATGCAACTCTTTGATTTGTCATTTTTTCAAGTATTTCCTAGACACCAATACAAGGAATTTCGAATTCCTAAATCCCAATTAAATACAGCTCGACTTTGAACATCAAATATCCCAATCAATAATTGTACCCCAAAAGAAAAAAAAAAGAAATGTGTATTTTAGAATTTTAGAATTGTTGTCGTTGAGAAAAGTTTATTGGGCATCTGAATATTGAAACCGTTACACACATACTAACTCCTTGGCATTCTGTACAAGTTGCTGTCACTGTGTACATAAGAATACACTTGAAAAGTCATGCACAGTTGGACATCACTTGCATAAGTTTCCATGAGCTGTACCTTAATAATATATATACATGTTCTTGTTTTTGCAGCATAACACAGCATCCAATTCAATCTTATCGCATGCTCAAGCGAAGAACCATATGTAATTATATATGCAATGCTTTATTAGCAGCCAACAATACAGAGCTGTATGCTTCTCTTGCAGCTGCACCAAACCAACATAAAGGTGGCAATTGAGATGTCAACGTTTCAAAACGAAGTGCCAACGACTCTAATACTTACTACTACGAAGACGATTCTAACACGCCACACACACACAACTAGTTGGCCGTGGAGTCCCCATCAAGGTGTTGTGGCGCCGTGCCAAAAAGTATCGAGTCTAACAGCTGCATCTGCACTTTGTATGTGCTGTGCTACTACTAGTGTGATCCTTTGCAGCCATTCGAATTGTTGTAGAAGAAGCTCCAGCTACGAGAGAGGATGAAGCACCTCAAGGCCGCCGCTATGAGGATTCCTGCGCAGAAGTTGGCTGTAGCGGCTGTCTTGGTCATACCATGCTTCCTCCTTGCGCTGTCAGCATCAAAGTTGGAGCCTCTCTCCTTCTGTAAGCAATCGTTTCTGGTTATGTTGTTGCTTGCTATATATGTTTCATGTTGCGTGTTAGCGCTTGTCTCTCTTCCTCTTGATGTTTTCGTGATATGACCAGATGCCAGCAAGTCATATTTCTGCAAACATAAGGACTATGAATGCATCTTTTGGCTGTGCTAGTGCAGTATCGATCATTGTTCTTATTGTGTCATATGCGTCTGTTTGCAGTGAATCTAAAGCCACTTGCAAAGGCAGGAGTAGAGCCGCACGCAGTTGAAGAGAAGACCAGCTTTCCTGATCAAACAGGTCAGCAAATTGTATGTGTTGCAGCAATTGGTGATTAGAACACTGTCTTCTGTTTTCATTCGGGGAAACTGCAGAGTTTATTGCTTAGTTCTCAAGGAAAGTTTGTCCTTTGAATGAACAAATTCTTATGTGCATAAGCTACTGAGTAAAACTGCATCGGTGCAAGTTATCCATAACAAGATACAACTGAAGCCTATTTAGCCCCCTGTCTAATAAGATATCTGAAGAAGTTCCCAGTTTGCTTGCTCTTGCAAAACAGTATCCTAATTTGTTTATGGGGTTGTTCAACACGATGGACCACCCTGCTGTCCAACTTGTCTCTTTCCACTTTTCAATACATGGTCTCAGAACCTCATTCTGAGTTAGCTGAAAGAACTCATTTGCTTGAGAATAAGGGAAAGTTAAATTCAGCAAAAAAAAAAAAAACAAAAGAAACTTGAAGAAGTTAGTCTCCTCCAAGGGAAAAATCAATATATATGAACCTGAACATAACATATTTTGGTAAGGGTCAAACTAATGCGAAATACAAATAAAATTCATCGGATTGCATTTATAGTAGTTGCAACGAGAGCAGATGGTGGTCCTAGTTCAGAATTGGAATATTCTAATCCAAGTTAGTTCATGCCACACTGGTGCCACCTTGTATATGGAAGTGTCTGAATATGACATTGGATAAGAAGGCAAAACAATCGTTAAGCAAATTAGAGGTTTATCAAACTTGAAAAACCTTGTTGGTGAGAATGTGAATTAAAATTAGTGGATCAGAACGCACACCTTCACTAGATTAATACAACATGATTAGGTTAAGAATTATGTATTGACAATTAATATTCAATACTGAAAAGTATTACTAGAACAAGTTCCTTACCGAATTCAGCTCAAAAATTTTTAAGTTCAGCTAACCCGTTTTCATCTTCTTTCTAACCTCCAAGAGAATATATATATATATATATATATATATATATATATAATATATATATATATATCCATTACTTTTGGTCGATATATGTTTACCGTATTAAATATTTCGGGTTACATTCTCGCAAATCTAGTAAATTTTGTTTCAACAAGTAGAATAATAAGGAAATACTGATTGAATTTTTCTACTGCAGGGAGTGACACCATAATGACACTTCCACAGAATGTCAACAATGAAGAGGAGACAACCTCAGGCAATTGAAACTAGTTAGAGACATTGAGTCAAAGCCACCTAAAAGGTGGTTTGCAAATTCGTTTAGTTTTGCCAGCAACTCACTTCCATATGTTCATATGATGCAGATACTGAACTGAAAAGTCAACCTCTTCCAAATGAAGAAAAGGAGAGAGAAAGTGTGACCATCACAGGTTGTCGTTTCATATCATCTTCTCCAGATTGATTTATATATCAAATATGCAAAATATTATCATATGACATAACTATGTGATAACCATCATCTATAACTCTGTGCATTCAATTATCTGTAAACATGGACAATATATACAATCAATCTATAGTTAACATCGTAGTATTAAAGTTTCACCTTATGCAATTTATAATGACATTGTGAAACAACGTAATCATATCACTAGAAGTTTTGATGAAGTCATCTTCTAAGTGCATTTAACATTAATCTTTATGGCAAGTCCTAGTAAACACAGATGTCTTCTGTTGCAACAATATAGTTAAAATTGAAATTTTATCTGGTGTATGTAATTCAGATATCAAAAAGTCAGAATCAACTGTGGAAGATGAACAGAGAGATGTGGAAAAATCAGGTACTCTAGTCAATATCCAAATGCATGCATAGGAAAAGTCCTAATAGGTCTACTCATCTTGCCATTGGTGTAATTTTGCAGAAGAGATTAAAATTGTTGAGCCTGAGGCTGAAGAAAAAGTGGAACAATACACTACAGGATCTGGTAAGATATGGTGATCACATGTTTCACTTCACTATTGCGAGTTTGTACACTTGTTTAAACCAACCTAAGATTGCATGTTTGGCGTTTCCAGCACATGGAAAAAAAATTCAAAAGTTTATCTCCTCTTCTCATAGAAAGTCAAGTCATATTGTATAATATTGAATAATTGGGCGCACTTGTTATAGGCACTGAAATATTGAAACCAAGCACAGAAGATGACCATGATGGAGATGCACGAAACCCAGGTTAAGCAGAACTTTTTTATAATTTCTTTTGAATTTCTCTTGGTGTGAGAAAAGAAAAAAAATAATACCATCAAAACATTTACCTGTCCTAATTTGCTCACTTGGCAGTTTTGTACATCCAATAGTCCTACTTGCAAAATGTTTCAGCTACATTCTGGGTCTGAGTATTTATCATGATGACAAACTTCTGAATCATTATATGTTATATAAAGTGTATACCTGACTATAATGTCATGATCATGCCAAGTTTGAGTAGAACAATTAATAACTGGAAGTGTCAAAATCAAGCACCTAAGAGTTCTTCCTCAAAAATCAGTTAAGATTACTCAGATGGAATCCTCTTATCTATTTTAATAGAGTATGTAATGCACTGCCTAATTCCCTTTTTTTTTACAGCAGAGAATCCAGTATCTGATAGCAGTGGCATAGTATGTGATCTCTCTGAACCAAGATCAGACACTTGCACCATCCGCGGCGACGTTCGAGTTATCGGATATGCGTCATCTGTCGTCCTAGTCAAAAGGCCTCAAGCAAACAGTTCACCTGCAAATGAGACTACATGGAAGATCAGACCATTCACCAGAAAATGGGAGAAATCAACAATGGATGCAGTAAAGGAATTCACACTCAAGATATCCATCGACTCAAACGAGATCCCCCAATGCACAATTAGGCACTCGGTGCCCGCCGTTGTCTTTTCGCTTGGAGGATTCCTCGAAAACTTCTTCCATCACTTTACAGACCTCCTGGTTCCACTGTTCACCACTTCCAACAAGCACAAAGGCCAGGTCCAGTTCTTGGTGACCAACTACAGTGCAGAATGGATCAACAAGTACGAAAAGATTCTGAAACGGCTGTCGAACTACGACATCATCAACTTGGACCAGCAGGACAACGCGGTGCACTGCTTTCAGGACGTTCATGTGGGTCTCATAACCTACTGGAGGGATCTGAGCATCAATCCGTCCAAGTGCCCCAATGGCTGCACCATGGATGATTTCAGGGAGTTCCTGAGGCAGTCCTACTCTCTCAAGAAGAAGGAAGTAAGGATTGGCAACAAGAAGCCGAGACTGCTTCTGATGTACCGAACAGGATCACGGTCCTTCACAAACCTTCAGCAAATAGCCGCCATGGCACGGGGTCTAGGCGTCAAGGTGGTCTTTGCGGGGCCGGAAGAGACGAGGGACCTGCCGCGCATTGCCCAGCTCGTGAACTCCTGCGATATCATGCTGGGCGTGCATGGCGCAGGGCTGACCAACCTGCTGTTCCTGCCGAACAACGCGACGCTGATACAGATAGTGCCGTGGGGGTCACTGCAGCTGACCTGCAAAGGTGACTTTGGGTGGCCGGCGGAGGGCATGGGGATGAGGGACGTGGAGTACGAGATCAAGGAGGAGGAGAGCACCCTGATCGACATGTACCCGAGGAACCATCCGGTGTTCACAGACCCTGAGTCGATAGAGAGGACGCAGGGGTGGCACATGCTCTGGTCCATCTTCCTCACGCAGCAGAGCGTGAAGCTTGACATCGAAAGGTTCAAGGTCACGTTGCAGGATGTCATTACTGCTCTCCCTCATTACTGATCCCTTCATTCTTTTGATCCGCGTAGACACAGAAGCAGAGACAGACAGATCAGATATAGAGAGATTAAAACTTGTATATGATCAAAATTTCAATTAATTTATTTGCTAAGTCAGTCAGATATTACGGAAAAAAAAAAGAAAAAAAAAGGCTGAGATCAAAAGTATTAGATATATGATCAAATTATACATTTTCTTTCTTTGATTCATATAGTAACTAGTCTTGGGGACAACTTTGGTGTATCACAATTGAACCAGACAGATATTACAGCAACAACAACTAATCAAATAAACACATTTCATTGATTATTTCTTTTCTTTTCTTTTTCGTTTTTTTGTTGACAGTATTCTTGCTGTGAAGTTGTTATCACATGATATTAATTTCTAGGGAATCTTTATTTTGTTCTGTTATATTATATATTCATTTTTTTTTGTATGTATATATTTTTCAAGTATCAAATTTAAGAGTTGTTAATCAAGTTTGATTGACACACTTAATTAGTAGGGGTGTGTCTAAGATTGAAGGATCGAGAGTTAGTAGCACCGAAAGTAAAAAAAACTCAAGTGTTGTTAATGAAAGAGATAGTTAACCAGTATGCATCTCTTGAATTGAAATAGTCAGTCCTAATAAGCTTTATAAATTAATCATTGGTTTACTTCTATGCTAGTTGATCCTTATTCTATATTAACAATCGAATCCATAAAATCCACTCATGATTGAAATACAACTGCACATATATATGGCATGTTTGAAATAGAACTCGCCATTTTGTGTGTTTATGCTGTCAGATGTAGGCAGCAACAAAAGCATGAATGTGTGCCAGCTGATGTGATCAGAGCGGATGGACTATAAATTCTAGTTAAAATTATCCTGAAACTTGAGCAAACTCTTACACCTTGAATGACTGCAATCATAATGGCAATGTCTTGAAATCATATATAAAAGTTGTGTTCAAAGAGAGTTCAGTTCAGTTCAGTTCAGTTCAGGCACCTGAAAGCAGGATCAGTGTTAAAAAAATATAAAATAAAAATAAAAAAGTTGGGTTAGCTCCACAGCAACTGGTGCCACTCATTAGAGTTTTAGGCAGCAAGAATGAATCTACAAGCAGCTGATGTGGCGAGAGGTCATTGGACGACCACAGTGATTAGAGCAGAGACGTGGGATGCGCCCGCAAACCAGCACCACACAGAGGTGCACAGGAGGGTGCCACGTGCGAAGCAGAGACACGAGCAGCGTACCTCGAAGCAGCCAATGGGAGCATCCCCCTTATCCGATCCTCTTATCCACCCGCGCCCGCTATAACACCTCCACTCTCTCCCCTCGCCATTGAACTCCTCCTCCGGTCCGGTTCCTTTGAGGAGAACAAGCAACCAAAGTGTAGGAGGAAGGAAGATCCCGGACCGCCATGGCAGCCTCTCTCCAAGCAGCGGCCACCCTCATGCAGCCTACCAAGCTCGGCGGTGGCCGTGGAGTCCAGCAGCAGCTGAGGTCCTCCTCTCACCTCTCCAAGGCCTTCGGCTTCGAGCCTTCCGCCTCCCGCCTCACCTGCTCGCTCCAGTCCGACCTCCGCGACATGGCGCACAAGTGCGCCGACGCCGCCAAGCTCGCCGGCCTCGCCCTCGCCACTTCCGCCCTCGTCGTCGCGGTTAGAAACTTGGAACTCCTCTCTTCTCCTTCTTTTTATACTGCCGCTCCATGCGTGCGTGCTGCTTCGTGTCGTGCGTGGTTGGCTTAAGCGCGATGGATGCATGTCAACTTGCAGGGCGCGAACGCCGAAGGCGTGCCCAAGAGGCTGACGTACGATGAGATCCAGAGCAAAACGTACATGGAGGTGAAGGGAACTGGGACGGCGAACCAGTGCCCCACCATCGAAGGCGGCGTGGACTCCTTCGCCTTCAAGTCCGGCAAGTACAACGCCAAGAAGTTGTGCCTGGAGCCGACGTCGTTCACGGTGAAGGCCGAGGGCGTGAACAAGAACGCGCCGCCGGAGTTCCAGAAGACCAAGCTGATGACCCGCCTGACCTACACCCTGGACGAGATCGAAGGCCCCTTCGAGGTCTCCTCCGACGGCAGCATCAAGTTCGTGGAGAAGGACGGCATCGACTACGCCGCCGTCACCGTGCAGCTGCCGGGAGGGGAGCGCGTGCCGTTCCTGTTCACCATCAAGCAGCTGGTGGCTTCGGGCAAGCCCGAGAGCTTCAGCGGGGAGTTCCTGGTGCCCAGCTACCGTGGCTCCTCCTTCCTGGACCCCAAGGGACGGGGAGGCTCCACAGGGTACGACAACGCCGTGGCGCTGCCGGCCGGCGGTCGGGGCGACGAGGAGGAGCTAACGAAGGAGAACATAAAGAATGCATCGTCGTCGAAAGGGACGATCACTCTGAGCGTGAGTCAGAGCAAGCCGGAGACCGGGGAGGTCATCGGGGTGTTCGAGAGCGTGCAGCCCTCGGACACGGACCTGGGCGCCAAGGCCCCCAAGGACGTCAAGATCCAAGGCATTTGGTACGCCCAGCTCGAGCCCAGCGCGTAGAGTGCTTTACCATTCGGGTGGCCTTTGCCTTGTTGTATCAATGAGAACAAAAAAAAAAAAGAGAGGAAGTGGTGGTGCATTGTAATAATCGTCTTCTTCTTAGTTTATTTTGGTTTTATAAGAGAGCTGCATATATTTCTTGTTAAGAGTTCAAAACTTTGGATCATTACTTCTTGATGCATCATACACATTCTACAAGCAATTTATTAAGCCTGCTAATATAAAATTATGAGCAGATATGATGCATGGGTGACATGGCTAATATACATCATGGCCCCCGTAATTTGGGGATCACGACCGTGACAAACAAGCTTAGCGCATCACGCCCGCGACATGGTCGTGACCGAACTAAAATCTCAATGTTATGAAAATTGACGAGAAAGAGAAAATCACACACACAGAAGACACACAAATTTACGAGGTTCACCCTTAATTGGGCTACGTCCTCGGACGGCGGCTAGAGTTCTTTCTTTGATATGGTAAAACAGTAGATGATACAAGATACAGAATAACCCAAACCCTAGGGAGTTTATATATGGACTCCCAATACAAAATAGGAAACATAAGCCCTAAGGCTGTCTAGGTTTCGGCGAGACCCCCGTAGGGGACCCCAAAATATTCGACGGCTGTGATGCGCATGGGGTCATATGGGTTTTCATTGGGTTAAGATTCAAGACATTATCAACACTCAAGACGTCACGGCCCGTGATATGGAA
Organism: Pontederia paniculata; assembly: GCA_001647135.1. Taxonomy (NCBI): domain Eukaryota; kingdom Viridiplantae; phylum Streptophyta; class Magnoliopsida; order Commelinales; family Pontederiaceae; genus Pontederia; species Pontederia paniculata. The sequence continues at coordinate 13,742 of LTAE01003496.1, forward strand.
ATCACGGCCGTGACCGAAGATCACGGCCTGTGACAAAAATGTCACGGTCCGTGAAAAGATTGTTTCTCTTCTCCATGCTCTACCATGCAGCCAATTTTTTTCATATGGACTGTCACGGCCTGTGACAAAAATGTCACGGTCCGTGAAAAGATTGTTTCTCTTCTCCATGCTCTACCATGCAGCCAATAGCCCCTGGACACATGAAAAATACACATTCTGTAGATTCTAACTCATTGGATGAAATAAATACATAAAAATAGCAAGAATTGCATGATTATGACAATGAAATGCATGTGAATTATATTGATTATATAATGGGAAACATGAATAAATAGGTAAGGGCCTGGGTGACTTTTCACGCCTTGAGCCTTCAACACGAGAGTGGGAAGGTGAAGGGTAGAGCAATCACCGCGAGAACGGGATTGCCTTGACCCGTGGTGTAAGGGCATGGGCGACTTTTTAGATATTCACATCAAAGAGCGGATCAGTGAGATTCAGAGGTGAACTCAAAGTTCTGGTGTCCTCCTATAATTAGATTCTTTCTTTTAATTTATATATTCTCTATTTTAAAAATTCAAAAATGTATTTTTACTTTCAATTGATTTCCCCTCATCTATTTCGAGGCTGGGCTTGAACCTCTAGTGTCAAGCCCCAATCCAAGCTTGCTTGAGGAAAAGTGAAAGCAGAGGCATGAAAACAAAGGTTCCTTGTGGATCGATACTTAAAGTACTCGATGATTGCCGTATACTTGCGGTGCGAGGAGTGTGCTAGGTTTACAAATATTAAAATTTGAAGTTAAGACCATTTTTACATAAGTTTAACCTTGCCTTTACGCCATAACCTGTGTTTCAAATTCAAGTTCATTTTTTATCTTAACCCACACTTCGCATTAAGTTTTTAGCGTCATTGCTAGGAATATCTTTTGATTTTTCATGTCTTTAACCCCGCTATTCTGATTTTTCATGCCTTTAACCCCGCTATTCTGATTTTAGGCCTTGTTTATAATTTTTGGATTTTATTATTTTACCTTTTTTTCTTTTGTTTTCTCTCTTTTCATATTTCACTTAATCCTCCATGATCTGTTGCCTAACCCTAACATGTGCTTGAGAAGTGCATGCCCAGTTCCAGCTCCGAAGAAGAAGAGACTCTTGAGTTTGATCCTAAGATCGAAAGAAACTTCAGGAGAAGAAGACGAGAGCAGAGAATCCATAGACTCCAAGTTAGAGCTTTGGCAAACAACATCGAGATGACCCAACCTAATCCCGCTTGAGGCCAGGGCAATTAGGTTATACCACCTATTGCGGTCAACCATGATGCAGCTCGAGCGCTTGAAGAATTCTGCAGACCTATAGTTGTAGGCCTAAACTCCGGCAAAACCAGGCTAGAGGTGAACGCCAACAAGTTCCAGTTGAACTCAACTATATTAGATTACCTGGGACAAAACTAGTTCAGAGGGCTTGCCCATGAAGATCCTAACCAACACTTAATCAACTTCATTGAGATATGTGACACCTTCAAATGAGATGGACTCAACGACGACGCGGTTAGACTTTACCTATTCTCATTTTCTCTTCGGGATAGAGTCAAGGACTGGCTGCGTTCATTTGAGGAGGATGCAGTCAAGACATGTGATGAGCTCATCTCAGCCCCTTTATGATAAGATTTTATCCCCCAGGAAAGATCGTGCAAATGAGAAACCAAATCATCTCATTCCTTCAATGGCATAATGAGTCACTCTACGAAGTATGGGAAAGGTTCAATAAACTACTAAAGCAGAGCTCTTGAGTGGACACCTTAACCATAAAAAGAAACTCAAGTGTAATATTTATCTAATAAAAAATTATATTATACATATTAAAATTATTTTTGGCCATGCTTCATATGGTTGGGTTGTAGCAGACTCGTGCTCATTGGGCACATGTTGAGTCCGCTAAATCCTCCTACAAGCACCCAATCTTGTTCGATCGTAATCAACCTAAAGTGGCATTTAAGGCTAGGCTCGAGTTCAATCTAAGTTGGTCTGGTCTGATGTCTATCTCTAGATTAGATTGACTGATGACTAAAAAATCTAGAAGAAAATAATATTCAAATATAAGGGAAAAATTGTGAAAAGAAACTTTAATTGGTCAAAAAAATCTTGTGAGACATGAATTAAGTTCAGTTAGCTTTGTTTGGTTTAATAATGAAGGGGTGGGGTTGGGGAATGGAGTAAGTGGTGGAGTAAAGTGTGGTGGGTTATTAGAAAGCCCATGTTTAAATAAAAATTGCATAAGAATGATGGGTTAAGTTAAACTATATGTTGTTTAGATAGAAAATTTAAATCATCTGATTCAAAAGGTTAATTAATGTAAAAGTCTATTTTACCCTTGTTATGTATATTGTATATAAATACTTAATATTTATAGTCATTGTGATATACTCATTTAGTTATGTTTATAATTTTATTTTTATTTTTTCCTTTTTTTCTATCTCCTCTGTCCCTCCTCTCATCCACTTTCCTTTTTTCATTCTCTAGTTTCTTTTTTTCTATATTTTTATTTTTACCTTTAATTTTTTTTTTATCTTTCTCTCTCATTTTTCTCTATTTATTTTTCTCTTTCTATAATTTTATGTTTCTCTCTCCTTTTTGTCTCTTTCTCTTTCCTCTCGTTTCTCTTCTTTTATTTTCTTATTTATTCTACCTCATTTTCTCTCACTCCATATTTTCTCCCTTTATGCCTCATTTATTTCTCACCCATTTTCTTATTTTCTCTCCCCTATATTTCTTTGCTATCTCTCTCTCTTATCTTTTATCACTATTATATTTCTTAAGTTATCTCTCTCTTATCTATGGCCAGTTCTTTCCTGTGTCTCCTCTTTTTTATAATTTTCAATCATAAACTTCTCTATTCTCATTTAGGAGAATAAAGAAAGATATAAAATTAAGTAGAGGAGAGATAAAGTGAGAGAAAGATATGAAATTAAGTAGAGGAGAGAGAAAGAGAGAGTTTAGGAGAGAAATATATGAGAGGAGAGTTTAGGTGAGAGAAAGAAAATGAGAAAAAAAAAATAGGAGACAAAAAGATATGGAGTTATGTAGAGGAGAATTTAGGAGAGAGAACGATGTGAGAGGAGAGTTTAGACAAGAAAGAAAAGGAGAAAAAAATAGGAGAGAGAAAGACATGACATTAAGTAGAGGGGAGAGAAAGCAATGAGAGTTTAGGAGAGAAAGATATGAGAGGAGAGTTTATAGGAGAAAAAAATAGGATATAGAAAGATATGAAATTGAGTGGAGAAAAGAGAAAGCAAAGCGTGGAGAGAGAAAGTGAGGAGAATTTAGGAAAGAGAAGGAGACGAATGTTTATTGCATAATAAAAATTATAGAAGAGAGAGAAAAATAAAAGAGAATTTATTGGAGGGTCTACGGGAGAGAACTAAAGAGAAGTAAAAATATATCTTGAAATAAAAAAAATATTATTTATTAATAAAATATATCAGAATTTATTGTTAATATATATATTTTTCAAATATTTAAAAAATTAAAATGCTTCTAATGTAAGTAAAATAAAATAAAAAATACTAAATAATAAAGGGCATAATTGTAACAAAAAATTTAAACCTATTCAAAATCATCAATATGATGGGTTTAAATTTAAAGAATTAGATGATGTATTAAAACCCCCACAACTTTTTCTCCATCATCTATAAAAATATATTCAAACATAAGTTAATTTTCTTAAGCTCCTCTAAACCTATAACTCCCCAACCTATCCCATTTAAACCCTTCATCCAAACATACCCTTGGTCTTTACCTTTCTTTTCAACGTTCATTTCTTTTATCAAAAGAATCAGGCTAGCGAGGGAGAAAAGTCAAACTTGTTGCATCAAAACCTTAATTGTCAGGGACATTTCTCTTCCTTTTTCTTTCGAGAAGCTGGCTTGAACGGCATTTATGCCATTAATTTGTTTGTTGCGCGGGATCGATCTGGACACAGAATAGCCACCAGACGGCGCAATCCACTCTGGTTTATTTGACCTCGCGTAGTTTTTCCACACAGACATCGTTCCTCGAGGTTATCTAATAAGCCTGGTTTTAAATTACACAGGTGCATCATTAGGCACGGATTTTGCAATGCATTTTCTATTAGCGGGCAGTAGACCTATTTGTCATACGATTTGCAAGGGAAAATAAAATGATAGGTTGCTAATCAATGTACTCAGTGTGAAATACAGGACACATGCTGTTGCAGGGAAAGAAAAAAAGGATAGCCGGACAGAAGATAATATGGAACTCCCACTTGAAACTAGTAAACGATGTGTGACAATGCTACGATTCCACCGATGCATCGCATTTTGTTTTAACGGACACGCTGCGCCTTAGTTTAATGCCGATGCGATGTGCCACACAACCCCAAAGTTCTGCTATTCACTTTAGTGACCGTACTTCTGGAACTCCCACTCGCTGTTGTCTGCAAATGTAGTAAGATTTTGTCAACACCACTGTCAGCACCGTTCAGGAGACAAATATTATCACTAGGAAATTTTACCCAGGGGGCAAACTTGACGAGTCTTGAGCCACCTACTGATGCAATGAAAATGAAACGCATGATTGCATACACCTGTTTCAGTTAAAAAGAATATCAGATAAAGCTGAAAAAATCAATGATCCAGAACGATTAACCACAGCCTTTCTACAAACCATTATAGTTAACCATATGCAAGGCATAGCAAAGCTATGATTATAGATTCTGCATCTTGAATTTTATGTATCTTTAATGTAACTAAACTGAACCTGAATTAAGATATGAATGTTATAGCACAAAATCATTTTAAGTGTAAAATCCATTTGTTCAATTGCATTGAACTTGAAAAAGGTTTTCATCTTCTCAAGCAGGGAAAATTCAACTTGAGAACTATAAACAATGTCCCTTTTAACTTACCAATGGACTTCACATACAGCAGAAAATAAAATGTGTAACAGGAGGTCTAAAATCCTATAGAAAAATCCCAAGAGTTTACTAGCTTAGCAAACAAAACAGACGAGAACATATTCATGACCAAGTGGATGATCCAATCACACAAGCTGAACAATTTCAACTCAATGCCCCAACTACAATGTGTTTCTCAGATTATAAAACACCAAAAATTAATGGGAAGATGTTGAAAGGAATAACTGTGAGAGGCAAGTGGAAATAAATTTGAATATATTTAAATCATTGCAACATACTAACATGTACTCTGCAAAGTTAGAAACAGCGACTACTGCTTGTTTAGAAGACAATGCATATTAGCTAAGTGTCGCACGGTGCGCAGTCCAGATGGTGGTCTCAGAAAGCAGGGTGTGACACAAGGCTGATATATCAGTCATCGTCTCATTCTTCCCTGATAAATCAATATATGACAGTGGGTATGAAAATAAGCCAATGTCGGTCCTAAATGTGAACATTTGACCCATATCCATAACATGATTGAATCTACATAGCACACATCAAACTTCATTAGACAGTTATCAAGAACACTCTTTTCATCTTGATTATGGAATCAGATCAACATGTTTCTGGAGTAGGGATATCTAAGCCAACATCATTATTTGGTATGAAATATTCACTTCTGAACTAGTTATCAACTCACATATGGTTTCATCAGAGTTTATTAAAGAAACCAATACCATCAGTTGATGGTTAAAATACATCCCAGGTTATCAACTTTTGCAAAATGAACATGAGTGTTAACTTGTGCTTCCAACATTGGAGTCACTCATTCTTTTAAGAAACCCACATGCATGTCATTCCCCCATTAAAAGATCCGAAGTGACATCTTGACGTCACAATATTGTTGTATAACTACCAGTTAATCAAAATTTTATAACTCACTTATAATCCACTTGTCAATTGTCATTATAGCCTTCCTAGACTAGCCCTAATCATGTACAATGCATCTAACCATCATGCAATGTGCCCTTGACTGCCTTGAGTCCAATGAACTACATATATATATATATATATATATATATATATATTTTTTTTTGAAAGAGAAATGTCAGCAAGCAGATTCGAACCCTTGATCGTCAAACAACCAGCAAACACTTCACCAGTTATGACAATATATCATCAACACACACATGCTAGCTGTTTCCTTGCCAAGGGAGGACGTTATTGTCAAGCATCACATGCCAAAGGTGATCAAACCAAGGTCGTCAGTAATATTTTATGGGCTCATAGTGTAGATTTTATGATGAAGCTCAAAGGCTGACCATTGTGCAGATACAGAATAGGATGCTTCTGTTTTTATTTGTGTTTGAAAGGGATGTTTACTGTTATTGGGGTCCTAAAAGCAACATGTTCGTTTTTTTCTGTTCTTTTACAGGAATTTTTACGGAGCCGGATACGAAAAGCGGGAGGGGCTAAATAATATAACAATATAGAAATAGGAAAAAGTGCCCCTCCCCCCACCCCCCCCACACTTGTTTATATCTCCGTCCCTGGTAGCCTGCTCTTTTTTTCTCTTTTTTGTGGGTGTGCAGTTGTAGTGTTCCTCTTCTTCTGTGCTTCCAAGGTTCATAATTGCCTTCAACCACTGGTGGTTGGAGATATGGATGGATTTGTTAGGATCTGGACACAGTTGATGGGCCCCATGTTTTCCATCCCCCATGTCCGATCGGCGTCTTGAGGACTTGCACAACATGCTGAACGTGGTTAGTGCATATAATTTGGACAATTATGTATGTACATGGGTCTGGTCCAGAGGAATCTTCAGTGTTAATCAGCCATATGATGCTTTGTGGGGGCCTGGACAGAATGAGGATGTGGTTTATTGGTGACAGACTACCATCTTATATGGAATAACAAGGTACCATTAAAGAAAAACAGTCAGCTTCTTAGGAGGGGGAGGACACTCACTAGATTCTACCAAGCAAGATGGCTCTGCCAGGAGTGTCTTCAGAATGCAATTTTTGCAATTGGACGAGGGAGATCGATCATCTTTTTTTAAGTCCCTTCTCGTGAGGTCTGGAATCTGAGTCATATTGTGTGGATCTGCCATGGCTTTGAAGCTGACTTTTGGACATCTTTCAGAGGAGGGATCTCCACCAATACTATCACCCAAGGATGTCAAAATCGCGTGTTGACTTGTGGAATTGGACAATTCTACAATCCCACCAGACAAAAATGAGTCGACTCCTATGAGAACTCGTTTTGAACCAGCATGTGATAGAATCGCGTGCTGGTTCGTAAAATCGGTAGGCACGGCGTGCAGCCATGTTCAGGCGACATTTTTTTTTCTTTACCTGGTCGTGTGGGTCCCACAAGATGCCCTAGGAATGACCCAAACCCCAAACCGAGCACAACCAAGCGGTTCTTCCAGGCTGCTTCATCTGTTTGTCATTCGCCTGCTGTTCGCGGTTCGTTGCTCCTGCTGTTCGCGGTTCGTTGCTCCTGCTGTTCGCTGTTCCCTGCTCCTGCCATTCGCCATTGGTAGCTCCTGCTGTTCGTCATTCCCTGCTCCTGCCGTTCGCTGTTTGTTCGCTGTTCGTTCGCTGCTCCTGCTATTCGTCGCTGCTGCCATGTATCGTCGCCTTACTGGTTCTCTCCTCTCTCCTCCTTCCTCTCTCGGCCTGAGCAGAAGAGGAGTTATCCCCTTCTGCTGTTAGCAGATATGCTCACAGTCTGACAGTCGACTGTGAGCAGATCTGCTGCTTGCGAGAAATTTCTGCTTGATATTAGTCACAAGTGATCTCTGGCAGACGTTCACGTTTCTCTTCAGAATTAACTTTATATATATTGTGAATAACACGTGCTGACTCCATCTTTTTGTGTTTGCTTTGGTTTTGTCATGGTCCATGCTCTTTTGTGTTGGGCAGTTCTTTCTTTAGCTACTTTCTAGTGACTTTTCTTCAAAAATAGGCTTGTTCTAAGTTTAACAATTTAACTAAGATTCTGAAAGTTTTTATTATTATTTATATTATGTCTTATACATGATATGTAGTTATTATTCACTTATTTAGTATCTTAAAAGTTTGATAAGTTGCTATTTTTTAATATCTTTTTATTATCATACAATTAATATATGCAGATATTTTAAAATAACATTTTGGTAGAAACGTACGTTCTGTGTTACGATCACACGTTTTACATGTATACCTAGCTTTTCTGTCTCAAGTCCGATTTACGAGTTTGACAATCTTGCTATCACCTACAAATTCAAGGAGTTGGCCTTTCTTTTTGCTGTCATGTAATCAATTTGGATGAAGCGCAATCAGGTGGTTTTTCAGGTGGTCAATGCTATGTGGATAACATTATGGCTCATGTTCTGGTCAGAGAATGGTTTCCAGTACATTAACTGTGTAAGCTGGCAACTTATAATTTTATTTTTGGAAAATGACCTGAAGGTAATTAGTACCATGTGTAGTTGATAATACATTGAAAGTTGCATAAACTAACAATTGATGCACGTCTTTTTTCCCTCTTAAAAAAGCTACTGGAGCTGGCAGAATATCTAGCCGATGAGCTCCTAAAAATCATACCTAGCCAATGGATCTCTACAAGAACATCAGGATAGTTGACATGGACATCAAAGAGACAAGGTTAGTGCAACTCAATGGTTGCTGAACCATCTGCTTCCATGAGGATAAGGTCACACAAAAAAGAAAAGCGCAACCAAAACAATTATGCTTGAGACGATAATATGCATAAAGGGAAAAGGTAGAAATAATAACAAAGCTTGGGCAAAAAACCAAAGAAGGATTGACACACTTCGAAGCAATTTCTTTTAGCGACAATCGGGTAATAATGGTCGGGGTTAAACATTCGGCGGCATGGACTGCAGACCTTTCTCGAAAGGCAGTTTGGGAATTCGGGACCTTCGAAAAATGAATGAAGCATTGTTGTAGAAATGGATTATGTGTATGATGGGCCACACACAAGATACATGGCTGTCAATGATGATGGCCTGTTATGATCACATCTTATCATGGGAAAGAAGACAATTGGCAATACAAGGTGCTTCATTTTTTGGATAAGTGTGTAACTGTTATGCTTCGATTGAGAAATATTTTGTTAAGCCACACTAGGATTAGGCACCAATTTCATATTTTGGGAGGCCCGTGGTCCTCAAGGGAACCTCTTTCCACTACTTCGCCGAGAGTATATGGCCAATCAGTGGTTGCTTCTGTTTTTTCAGGGAACTCTCTTAAAGGTGTCTGGACACATCAATTTGCAGCAAACCTATCAAACAACCAAGTCGAGGATCTTCTCTTACTATTGGAACGACTTTGATGAACACGTCCAGATAATACAAGGCTAGATTCCTAGACATGGTCAGCTGCGAAGTTTACAGTACGGTGGCCTATAAGATGTTAGATATTGACAATAGTTTGGAGGAGGATAATTTACGCACTGTAACTTAATATGGAAAATGAAAATCCAATTACAAATTAAAACCTTTCTTTGGCTCTTTAGAAGACATCGACTACCAAACAATCCTATCAATTGAGATGGGTTATGGAGGCAAATAAATCATGTATTATTTGCGAGAGTCTATGAAGGACACTGATCACTTATTTTTTGGATGTCCGGTAGCCAGGCATGTGGGGAAATGGTGGACTGTGGCTGGGTTGACGTCAGATCAGCATCAGACTTCTGGCAGCCTTTTAGATGTGGTGGACTAGACCGAAACACAGACTTATGTATCACGAGGACGACGCACAAAAATCTTTGTTTTTTTGTGATCTATTTGGTTTCAATGTAATGGATGTATATTCAGGGAGGAGAGAAGTTATGTAGAAAATATTGTATCACTTGATAGATTATTGTGCGAGAATGGTCGAAGAGGTGAAAAACATATCTTTGTAACTCGTTGATGTGATTTATCCAGCATAAATAAAAGTGGATGAGTGCACATGCCCTCATCCTTTACCCTCTCAAAAAGAAACATCAATAGTGTTCAAGGAGAAACAACTATGAAATCTAGGTTGACAGTAAGTGAAACAGCAATTTGAGGCAACATTTTGATGGTGATAGGTACATAGGAACAAGGGTAGAAAAGATGACAAATGGAATAAAAAAAGGATGCTCATGATTGCTTTGATAATTGGAGTGACAACAAAAAATGATTGAGAACCCAATGATTAACTGTTACGAGAAGGAGCATTGACAAATTGATGGAAGGGTGAGGGACCAAACTTAGGCTTATTAACGAGATGCTTAGGAGGACAATGGTTAAGGCAAAAGATGGAGACTGGTGGGCATTTGAACATTGTTCAATCTTGCTTACGAGGATTTAACATCAAATTGAGGTTGTGCACAAAAAATAACAGCACATTATTAAGTTCTCAAAAAAAATTTATTAAGATAGTTTTTCTTAAAGGACATTAAGATAGTTGGAAGTTAAGAACTTAAATTCTCTTCATCTACTCTTCTTTTATGAGGAAAGAATGACTATTGAGCTTGGATAGTCATCCATTTTTTATTAAAACCAGAAAGTTGTGAAATCTACAAGTGTATATGGAAAACCAAGCTAGGAGAAGAAAAGAGAAAAACTTAAGTGGGTGTAAAGGCCCACAAAAATATGCTGTCATTCCCCTTATTCTCTGCACAAAAAGGAAATGTGATGTACAATATTCTCAAATACATCTTTCTCTCAAAAATATTGTGGTTGCATTGTAGCCGGATGACGGCTAAGGACACAAGTTCAGTTCTATCCACTCCTAGTCGTCCCTTGTGGCCAAGGCACATAGCAAACTCCATAAGGTGTCTAACACCGGAGGAACAATGCGGCACTCATAGAAAAGGTGAATGATATTCTCATCTGCCAACGCCCACCCTAGCCTTGTATACTCCGGTGAGGATTACACCCTGCCTCAACCAAGCAAAGATTTTGACTTTGAGAGATATATGATACCTGCAAAAATGTACTGACAGTCTAATCTAAAAGTGTCCAAGGTTGTGCTCCTTAGGAATAGACGCAAGTACACACCAAACATTGAGAAATGACAAGAAAGCCAAGCCCACCCATCCACTCTAGGTTTGTTTAAATGGTACAACGAGATCTTGTCATGCAATGCAAGTAGTTTACCAATGTGTTGGTCCGACAACCCAAAACTGAACTAAGGAGTCCACGATCCAGCAGCTGATCCAGTAGCATGTGTCCAAAAGTCTGCTACCTATGCATTTAGGTCTATCGACTATGTCGCCAACATAGGAGAATCATCAGCAAGTGTATGCCTAGTGTCCAATCATGCCTCCAAACTGAGAAAACGGTCCCAAAGCCTAGAGATGCAAATAAAAAGGGCCACACCAATTGAAGGATCTCAATAAACCTCCCCAAAAAGCGGAGGTCCCTCCGACCAGGATCAAGCAAGAGTCCCATGAAAGGTTCTGACCATAGCATGTGAAGAAAAAGCATTATAAATCACCACATCTCTGAGGACCCGCTCGACCTAACCCGTGAGGATGGTGCAATTGGTCAAACGGTTGGCTCTCGTTCCCAAGCTCCCGTCTGTGATGGGTCTATGGAAGTCACACCAAGCCATCAAATGAACCTCTCTTCTCACTGTTGTAACAATGTTAGTCTACTTTAACCGCTTATAATAAAAGACTCAAATAGTAATACCTGATTCCAAGAAATTACAAAGATATAAAACCAGGAAATCAACTAATTGATAGCAAATCAATGAAGCACAAAAATATCCCAATTAGAATCTCTTGTTTACAGTATGAGAAAGAAGAATGCACAGCTAACAATAGAAATAAACAATTATTAAGCTATTTTTATGGTTGAATGCACGAATAGAGCAAGTTTTCTAAAGTTGCAAATTAATCTTAACTAGTAGTCCGTCATGAACATACTAAATAATTTACAAATCATCGAACTACTCCTGAGCTATGAAACTACAAGCATTTAATTTTTACAACTCCAGGAGGAAGAAAGAAACTTCAGCAAACGTTGCAATGCTACAAATATCAAAGGCAAAAATAAATAACAAACTACTAGTTGAAGATAGTATCAGTCCATGTTGCAGATGCAATATGAGTGACACAATACAACTAGGGCAAACTAAGAGCCAAAGCAAAACGTAATAAGGGTGAATCTGTAAACACAAAATCCTTAATGAGACGTTAGAAGGAACTAACCGAACAAACATCATAATATTAAGAATATAACAAGGAACCTAAAACAAGACTCTTTAACACCTAGATAGCATAAAAGCACTTGGTAACATAAATTTCATTTCATGATTTTAAGAAACTTAATCCTTGGAAATTGTCACGATGTCCAAAGGATCATGACGCATACCCCAAGCAACCGTGCATTCCTCACTAGTGGCGCTCGCCTGATTAGCCTGGCACTCGATGCCTATAATCACAACAGGGACCACGCCAAATTACAATGACAGTCACAAGGACAATTGAAAGAGAGAAAGAATCTCTAAACCTAACCCTAAATCTAGAAGTTGAACAAGGATTGAACAAGCATGCTTTACTCACAGAGATCCATGATGTGATTCCGGCATATGGCGCAGTTATCGACGACAATATCTGCAGCGTCGACCCAAACCATGATTAGATTAACCGATCCATGGGAACATAAAACGAGGAGGGGAGGAAGGAACCGGAAACCCTAACCCTAGAAATCCCTCAGAAACATACAGTCACGAGAAATTAGAACCAGGACTAGGGTTTAGAAGATGGCACACTCACCCCAAGCCCAGAGGGCGACTGCGTTCCACTTCTTGATCTCGAATCGCTTTGGCTTCTTCGAGGACGACGATGCGCCGGACGCGCCGGCGCTGGAGCCCTCGCCGGCGGGAATCATGTTGATGTCGGTATCGAGAGAAGCCATCGAATGGAGCGCGAGCGAGAGGAAGTAGGAGAAAGAAAGAGGAGGAGGGAAAGTGGGAGGAAGGAGAGGGAAGAGATGACGGAAGTAATTAGTGAAAAAAAAATTAACCGGGAGGGTAAAAGTAATCTTAGGACAATTATATTTTTTTTCAAATAATAACAAAAGGAAAAAATTAAAATGCTCTCTATTTAAATAGAAAATATTGTTAGCTATTTTTTAATCATAAAATATTAAACAACGATGAATATTAAATATTTTTTAAAAAAGATTTATATTTATTAAACTTAATATCTTATCATTGAGGAGGTAGGTAGGGAGCACTTCATTAAACCCATAACAAAATTGAAAGCAAACATCAAAAGTCAATTACTAAGCATGCAAAGTTTGATGCTTAGTAACACCTGGGACCTAAACAGAAAAGTAAAAAGAAAAAAAGGGTTAATATAGACCATGTCACGCGGGTCATATCGCACTTGGATGCCATAAACTGCTTAGTGGACTAGAAAAATAGATTGTGTCCTTGAATGATATGGACCGTGTGGACGAGAAAATAGATTATGTCCTTGAAGGACATGGACTATATTCTATCTTAATGCAGTTAATTTAGGATTCGAATTTGATTCTATTCTAAATTATTTAAAATATTAAAGGACCTCTATATAAATCTCAAATCACGAATTATTTTCCTCTCAAATCATTATTCCCTCTTCTCAGTTGTCACTATAAGGCCTCCAAAAGCATATTCCTCCGTCTAACAGAATATCCTTTTAAAAATGTTACGGACTTACTTTTGAACAATTGATTAGTCAACGTCATGCAGAAGCTAATACTTTACAATAAAATTATATCCAACGGTCTAGTCAAGTAAAGTATTCTATTACATGGTTCAATAAACGAAAGAAACGACTAATAAAAGTTCACTAAACTCTAATCCAAAATAGATTTAGCTCAATCTAGTCTAATTATGTGCAAATTACCACATTATGACCATCTACATCACTTGTGTCATCACCTTTTCATTATCCTATTCACTTACAAGATCAAAAGCAAGTGAGACAATTCTCTCATGAACGATGAAGTTTAATATGTAAAGAAGATAAACAATAAGGAAAAATTATATGTGAAGACATAATAAAGAAAAACAACTTCATAATCAATAAATTCACCTTACTTTATCTTATTGTATTCGCGTTGCTTCCTCTTTTTTTTTACAATATTATTACTATTTTATTGCAAGAATATCAATTATGATAACATAACATTGTTCAAGTCCAATTTTGTCATTACTTTGTATCTTTCATTTCATTGTTATTGATCCATCAGTGACATGATTTCAATTGCATCTATCTCTTGATGCCCATAATATTCTTTATTCAATATATTCAAGTCATCATTAACTTAGAACTATCTTAATTTATTCTCTATTTATCTTATTCTAAGTTATTCAATCATTATAATTAATAATAAGTCTTTACCACTCATGAAGGTCATTGATTTTGATCATGGTTAAGACTAGCAAGACCTTGGGATCTCTCTTTGATCCAATAAATTGTGGTCCCCAAAGAAATCCTTAGCCCTCGAAGAAATTAACTATGGTCCTAGCCATCAATGATGATTTGATGGGGTGTGTATGTCCCCCTCACATATTTTGCAAGATAAAGCAGTTGCCACATCCTTTGGCCACCATTTGTCATCATGGAGGGGCACTATCTATGATGTGAAAATTATATAGTAAGGTTATCAAGAGCAATAGTCATATCAAGTAATAAAGAAGTGAATATATTATTATGAAGATTAATTATTAACTAAATACTTAACCTCAAAAGTTAATAGGAGAAAACATGAGTTTGATTTTTTTCTTAAGTTAAACTGGAAATTGAAAATCATATAAAAGAAAATAAAGAAAATCGAGTGATGACTAGTGCCTTAGAATTTTGGATATTATGGCATGCATTACATTAAAATAAAATAAAAGATCAATTTCCACAATATCATAATAATAATAATAATAATAATAATAATAATAATAATAATAATAATAATAATAATAATAATAATTGTTCATGCTAAATAACTAACAATAATCAATTATAACTTCAATCAATTAGTCAATTATTAATAGAGTGGTTGACACCTTACTACCTCTCTTATAAATATCAAGAGTTAAGTCCCGAGTGTAATACCCAGATCACTCTTGCCGCCTGGCAAATTGCCCTTCTCGAGACGTTACCGACTTACATCCTTGACTTTACTTTAAATCATAATACATAAAGGAGAAGCCAATACTTTAAAAATAGAATAACTAATCCAAATAAAATATTATTTTACATTGTTCCATAAAGAAAAAACATAACTAAATGAAAATAGATTTGACTCAATCTAAATCTGATCATGTGCAGTCATCACATCACTACCGTTTGCATCGTTGGTGTCATCGTTTATTCATTATCTTGTTCTCCTGCAAGATCAAAAAAAGGGGAGGCAATTCTCCTATGAGCGATAAAGTACAATGTGTAAAAGGTAACAATAATACAATAGAATAAACCCTATATGAAGATACAATTAGAACATTAATTTACATAAGCAATAAATCCATTTTAATTAACTTTACCTATTTGCCTTATTATCATTGTCATACTTACCATCCATTGGTTCAATCTTTACCTTTGATCCATCACTAGCGAGAACATCAATGTGCATCCCTTTCATGATTCTCATAATCTTTTATTAATATGTTCATGCCTAATGAATATTTTACTTTGGACCACATTATTCATTTTTACTTAACTTGTCTTTCTTCTTTTAACCAATACAATCTTTAATGAGCATTTTTCGTCTTGAAGGTCATTGACTTTAGTCCTAGCGTCGTTAAGGCTAGCTAGGCATTGGGTTCTTTCTCCAGAATCCAAAAAATCTCCATAAATAATGGTACCTGAAGGAACCTAATCGGGACAAGTCCCATCATCAGGATAAGACCTGCCATCAGGATAAAATCCTACAATCAGGATAACTCACCATCGTCGAGAGCCAACATAATCATTCATGCAAATTCAGTCACATGCAAGATTCATTTTAAAACCTAATCACACTCTAGGTTATGACTTATACAATTATCATTAACCCATGCAATGGAATCAATTCAATAGAACATAATAAAAAAGATATAGGATTATTAATTATTGAAACATGGCCCGCGTCTAGACTAGACATGACTCATTTTTTAGTGTTCGTTGTTTATAGTAAACCCTTTCAGAACACGGCCCACGTTGGGAGATGACACGGATCGTGTTGTATGTTTGACATTGTTGTTATGATGGACTCGATTCACATTGGTGACACGACAATTTCATCATCGGCTAGAGCACGGTCAGCATCTGGGTGATGCGGTCTACATCTATCCTGTTCAATCCAGTCACACGACTGTGTCCGAGAGGGACACTGTCCACGTCAGGATGGTGACAATGTCGTCCGAGGAACATGGGTCATTTCCTCGGATCCTAGTGCTATTCGTGGAACATGTCCCACGGCTCAGAGACGCGGTCGTTCTCATGTTGAACGTGGACCGTGTTGCACAAGACGCGATCCGTGTTTTGTGTTCATTTCCTGCTCATTAATCATACATATATAGAACACTCCAAGTTTGATCCTCCTTAATTATGTATCTTATTTTCGTTGGTTCGTTCCTATGCATTGAGTTCATCTTCCCGCACCAGATCCTTCTTTTGTCCTCCCGGAGAGAGAGAGAAAAAGAGAAAGAGAGATGGAGAGAGAATGCTTTAGCTACAAAAAGTAATTTGAATTACCTCCTCTAACCCTCTTTTTATAAGGGTTCTTAATATTTAATCCAGGACTGCATCAACTTAAAATCATATCTTATCCCAGCTTAGATTCGTCATTCTTCTTCTGATTGATTCTGCGAGACAACACAAACTGTTTAAGCTTCAAACATGGCCTGCATTTTGTGACGCAATTTGTGTCCTACTCGGACACAATTTTCCTGCCCTTGTGTGATAGTGACATGGCCTGTGTCAGACTTGGACATTGCCCATGTTGCATGACACAATTTGTGTCCCACTCGAACACGATTTGTCTGTCATCGTTTAAGGGTGACATGGCCAGTGTCCGATTTGGACATGGTCCATGTTTTGAATTAGTTTTTTTTTGTTTTCGTCTTCTTTTCTTACTTTTTATGCAACATGGCCCGTGTCTATGTCAAACATGATTTGTGTTGGATCCGGGTATCACATCATAACCTCCTTAAAAATGAATTCATCCTCAAATTTCATCTTTGCTTTTATCAACTTATGATCTGACTTTTTCATTTGCTTATTTGAGAATATTTCATTATTTCTATCAGAAATAACCTACTTAGGAATCAATCCTATCCTTAGGCTATCAGTTGGGTCCAAGGTGCATACCTTCGGGTTCTGCCTCCACGTAGTACACCCTGCCTGTGGTAAGGGGTTTGAGGACCCCTTGCTTCTCGGGTATCTTGGTCTTCCTTCCTTTGGTTTGGACATTACCTAATGAAGTGGCAATGCTTCCCGCAACCTAGACACGTGCTGACGTACGGTGGCAGTCCCCCAAATGATAGTTCTTACAATGAGGGCAGCTTTTCTATCTTCTTGTTGTTGTTTCCACTCATGTTGCAGGTATGGCTAGGACGTTCCTCACAGTAGTTATCTCTTTCAATAAGAGCATTGGCTTGTCTCCTATCATCCCACCTATCTCGATTTGGTGGACGAACCAGAGCTTTCTCCTTTTGGATTTTCATCTGATCTAGGTGCTCCCTTTCTAGTTCTGATGTGAGCTATGATGTGTCCTCTATATTCTTATAGTTCCCACTCATGACCTTGACTCTTAATCTACGTGCAACCCACTGCTGAATCTCTTTATCCTGGATTTTTTTTGTCCAAGGTGCAATATTCCTTTAGTCATGAGAACTTGACTAGGTATTGCTTTGTTGTCATATCCCCTTGTTTCAATTGCAAGAATTCCTCCTGCATTTGATATTTTTGATAATGGGGTTGATAGTGGGGCTTCAACCTTGAAGTCCTTCCATGGGATAATGTCCTGAGTTGCTTGGTGCTTTTGGTGACTTTCCACCAGTCTTTGGCATCTCCTGTGAGGCGGTTGATGGTGAAGAGAATCTTTCGTTCTGTAGCACACTGCATCTTCGTAAAGATCTCCTCCATCTTCTCGATCCACTTCTCGGCCTTTCCGAAGTTTTCAGTCTCATTGAGCTAAGGGGTGTTGTTTGAGAAATCTCTCGGTGGTATCCTTTGATTCCTCTTATTGGTGCCCTCTTCGAGTTCCCTCATAAAGCTATTATGAAATTCATTGCGATCTTCAAGGGACAGTATAGGAATATTCGTGGCGTGATTTGATGTTGAGTTTTCTAGGGGAGGAGGATTAGCTCGCCTATTAGCGGAACGTCATGGAGGCATCTATAAATACAAGTATATCATTGATGTTAAGAATAACATATATACTAAATCCTTAGTCTAACTTTTACTTTACTTGATGGTGCGATGACAGTTCGTGATGCTTGCACATGATCTTTAAAGACTTAGAGACAGTTAAGAAGTATCCATCGTTAGGCTTTGTTACCATATATAACGCCCTAAGAAGACCACCCTTGTTGTGTCACGACCCCTGTTCAAATCTTGGCTTGATTCATAAGACGCGACCTATTAACAACATTGGTTTACTTATCTGAAAAATGTTAAAAATCACATTATGAGCAAATCACATCTCAGTAAGTAGAAAACTCATAGTCTATGTCTTATCATCTATTCATTTCAAGGAAAACAATATAAACATTTTCATATATAATTATCATAGTATCATATCAGATAAAATGAAATATGTATTATCATCAACATATCACATGTTCGTATCATATCATGTAATATGTCATGCACTTGTGCAATCATGTATGCAACATGTCATATCACCAACTGGACAAAGGTATCATCATCTCTTAGGGTATCATATCATCTCTGCTGAGAAAAAATATTATCCCTTAGGATATCATATCATCCCTTTTGGAGAATTTTATATCGTCCCTGTAGAAAACATATCATCTCGACAGAGGAAATGCAAATGTATGAATGAAATGCAAATGCATGATCCTTGCACATGTCTATATAATCATAAACACATATCACGTATGATGCATTAATTATTTATTCATTTGATGAATCCATATACAACTTATCTGAAAGCACTTGCAATCCATATAAAAGTACAATTGCATCACTAAAGATTTCATGTAATGGATTTCACAACATCAATTTGGTATTAGCTTTGCGCTTGGCAGATTAAGTGAAGTAAGTTATAAAATTCATATCAATTAAGAAACAAAATATATTTAGATAATACAAAATTTACCAAAACCTAGACTCTTAGAAGTGTAATCCATATAAATATCTTCTTCTAAATTATTTTGTAATGATCATAGAAATTCAACAAAATAACACTATTTTGCTATATTTTTATGTTCTCGCAAATTGAGTGATGACATTTATAACTCATGCAATACTTACTAGAGTCAAGCCATTCTAATTTTAAATGAAAATATCTCCCAGAGGATGAACTCATATAAAGGTCAAAGTGTTATTTTTTCTAAGGAGGTCTCAAGAAATTTAGATATTTTCCTATGTACTGTTTCATTTCAGAATCCTGAGAGACTGTGTAATGTATAATATAAAAATTATAACTTTTAATTTACATAGCATATGATTGTAGTTCCAATTGGATCTGAAGGTAGACTTCCATTAGTCTGTGACATAAAATTATCGTGAACTCGTTATATGAATACTATTTATTGTATAATTTACAATTCAGATCAACCATTTCAAAAAATAGCAAGAGTGGGTTCTAATCATTTACTCATAAGTTCTATTATATAATTCAGAATTTAAATTCCAATGCCTATGGAAAGTAGACTCCAAGGGGTTATAACAAAAGGAGTTTTATAATTTTTGGAGGTGTCAAAGGTAACAATTAATCTTTAAGAAGTTTTAGCACTAGAATTGATTTCAGCTAGAGTGTGTTGTACCCTTGGGCAAGTTAGGTTTGTTATGCTCCACAAATAGTAGAAATTGACAGGATATGAGGGTAAACCATAACCAGAAAAATAACTTGTTCAACTGAAATTTATAGAGTAATACATAGAAAAGGAGTTAGCTACTTACCTAATGGTTGAAACCTTAAATTCTCTTCTTAATATGAGCTTCTCTTCAAAGGGTGTAGCTATCATGTCTTCTCTTCTAAGTTTCGGATATGAGAGGTGTAAGGGGGGTAAATAGGTGAAAAAATAGTGACATATTACTTCTTATCCTCTTGAGTTACCGACTTAGGGTCGGCCAAGAGATGGTCCTTTTGGGCATTAAGTTGATGTTATTTACATGTAATACCATTTACATAAATGACTATTGAAGACATTACATGTAAACACGAAACTACTCTCCATTTGGATTCAAAGAAAATAGTTATAAAAATAAATTTCAAAGAAATCACAATCTAAATTTTGATCCGAAGAACAAAATCGACGCTTTTTCAAATTTTTCGTTTTTGCACATTCATTTAACCTAAATAAAATTCTTTATAAAATTAATTAAAAATTATATTTTGTACACTTTGACATATATAAAGATTTATTGGGACTTTAAATTTTCAAATTTTAAACTTTTCAAAAATCATATTTTCATGCCTTAATTAAATTTCGCTAATTTTCAGCATATCAAATTGGAACTAGAATACATACTTTAACACATATATCATAGTAGATATTAACCACACGAATACATAATTAATTTTATAATATCATATGAATTATGTCATGGATATCACATTCTACCCCCTTTAAAGTGAATTTCATCATCGAAATTAATGAATCTTGTTGTCGAAATAAATATGGGTATTGATCATGCATGTCCCTTTAAGTCTCAAAAGTGGCCTCCTCAACATTATGGTGTTGCCATAGAACTTTAACCAACAAAATTACTTTAAATCTCAGAACTTGTTCCTTCTGGTCAAGAATGTAAATTGACTTTTCTTCATATGACATATTCCCCTCTATTTGAATGAGTTCATATTCAATCACATGTGATGAATCTGGTTCATATTTTCTCAACATGAAAACATGAAACACATCATGTAGAGTATCCATATCAAGGGGTAGAGCTAAACGGTACGCTATCGGTCCAATTCGTTCGAGAATATCAAATGGATCTATATAACGTGGATTTAGTTTTCCTTTCTTTCCAAACCTCATAATCCCCTTTGTAGGAGATATTTTTAAAAAGGCATGATCTCCTTGTTGATATTCAAGTGGTCATCGTCTATTATCTGCATAACTCTTCTGTCTTACTCTGTGCTACTTTGATCTTTTCATGAATGACCTTGATCTTATAAGTGGTTGTTTCAACTAGCATTGGACCTATTAGTTTCCTCTTTCCTACTTCTTCCCAACAAATGGATGATCTACAATTTCTTCCATATAGTGCTTCATAAGGTGTCATGTTAATCTACTATGATAATTATTATTGTAGGCAAATTTTATAAGAGGAATATGTTCATCCCAATTACCTCCAAAGTCCAAAATACATGCTCTAAGTATATCTTCTAAGGTCTGAATAGTTCTTTCTGATTGGCCATCAGTTTGTGGATGGAAAGCAGAACTGAATTATAATCTTGTGCTCATGGCTCGTTGTAAAGCTGTCCAAAAATATGATGTAAAACGAGGTTCACGATCTGAAGTGATGCTAATAGGCACACCATGTAATCAAACGATCTCTTGAATGTAAATCTGTGCTAATTTATTCAAGGGGTAATCCATTCTAATCGGTATAAAGTTGACCGACTTGGTTAATCGGTCTACTATAACCCATATTGCATTATGTCCTTTACTAGTCCTTGGTAGCCCTTAAACAAAATCTATATTAACATTTTCCCATTTCCATTGAGGAATGGAAAGTGGTTGTAACATACCTTTAGGACTTCTATGTTCTGCTTTAATTTGCTGACATACAAGACGCTTTCATAAAAATTCAGCAATATCCTTCTTCATGTCATTCCAACAATATTGTCTTTTAAGATTTTGATACATCTTTGTACTGCCCGGGTGCACACTCTAAGGAGTTCGATGAGCTTCATCTAAAATCACATTTCTTATATCCTTGTTATTGGGCACACAAATTCTATTCCTAAATCTTAATAATCCATTTTGTTGCATTTGGAAATCCATATTTCCTTCCTCTTTCTTTGTGCTTTGAAGTGCTCACAATTGAAGGCCATTTTGTTGGGCTTATTTAATTCTATGAAGAAGTAATGGTTCCACCCTCATTGTAGCCAAAATTCTATTAGAACTTTTCTCTATAAATTTAAAGTCTGAGTCCCTTAATTCTTCAAGTAACCTTCATTTCTTTATCATCAAATTTGATATGGATGCTGACTTTCTACTCAATGCATCGACTATTGTGTTTGCCTTTCCTGGATGACAAAGGATCAAACAATCATAGTCTTTTACGAGGTCCATCCATCTTCTTTGTCCCATAGAGAAATTTTTTTTTTGTGAGAATAAGTATTTCAAGCTCTTGTGATCTGTATATATTTCAAACTTTTCTTCATATAAGTAGTGTCTCCAAATCTTTAAAGCAAAAATGATAGCAACAAGCTCCAAATCATGCGTGGGATAATTCTGCTCATAATCTTTTAGTTGTCTAGATGCATATGCTACTACTCGACCATTTTGCATTAATACACATCCTAAACCCATTCGTGATGCATCACTATATATCACAAACTCATCCAATCCAGATGGAATAGTAAGGACATATGCACTTGTGAGTCTCTTCTTCAGTTCTTGGAAACTTCTCTCACATTTATCAGACCACACAAACTTAATTAGTATTCTTACGTGATAGTCTACTAAGAGGTGTAGCAAT
The DNA here is from genome assembly GCA_001647135.1 of Pontederia paniculata. Taxonomy (NCBI): domain Eukaryota; kingdom Viridiplantae; phylum Streptophyta; class Magnoliopsida; order Commelinales; family Pontederiaceae; genus Pontederia; species Pontederia paniculata. The sequence goes on from LTAE01003496.1 coordinate 36,511, forward strand.
AGTAGAAAAGCCTTCAAAAAATATTCTATAATATCTTGCTAATCCTAAGAAAGTCCTAACTTCAGTAACAGTAGTTGGCCTCTCTCAGTTTAATACTGCCTCTATTTTGGGTGGATCGACTGATATGCCTTCTTTGAAAATAACATGACCTAGAAATACAACATGATCAAGCAAAAACTCGTATTTGCTGAACTTAGCATATATTTTTTTGTTCTCAAAGCTTTTGCAAAATAGTCCACAAGTGTTTTTCATGTTCTGCATGACTTTTAGAATAGATCAAAATATCATCAATAAAAACAATCACAAACTGATCTAAAAAGGTTTGAAGATTCGATTCATCATGCCCATAAAGGCAGCAGGTGCATTGGTCAATCCGAATGACATTACTAAAAATTCATAATGACCATATTGTGTTATGAATGTTGTCTTTTGAATATCAGTTTCCTTTATTTTAAGTTGATGATATCCATATCTGAGATCAATCTTGGAAAAGATAATTGCGCCTTGCAATTGATCAAATAAATCATCAATTCTTG
>LTAE01003497.1:4303-26337 GCA_001647135.1 Pontederia paniculata
CCCTCTCCAATCCTCTCTGAAAAACACTCTCTCTCCTCTTCGAATAAATCCGGAAGCCATATCTGGATTTTCTCTCTCTCTCTCCCTCTCCCTCTCCCTCTCCCTCTCCAATCCTCTCTGAAAAACACTCTCTCTCCTCTTCGAATAAATCCGGAAGCCATATCTGGATTTTCTTTTGTTTATTATTCGACAACGAGAGGAACCATTCCATGTCTCCGGCGAATTAAATAACGAACAAGTCGCCAGTTCCGGCTTTTTCAACTGGGATCAGATCTCCGAACAGCGACAGAGCTCTAGATATCGCACCATGGGCCTCGGCACCACTCCTCGCGCCGGCAAGCCGGTCGAAGCGGCCGCCGAGGCCAAGTACCTCATGGTGGAGGACGACGACGATGGTTCCTCTCCAGCGTCGTCCATCCGGCGACGCACCGCCCGGAGGAAAGGCACTAGGAGCTACGTCCTCGCTTGCGCGATGTTCGCGTCTCTCAACTCTGTTCTCCTCGGCTACGGTAACAGTAACAGCGCCATATGTGCATTCTATTAAATTCCGGTTGCATATATAAGATTCTTCATGCAACAGTGCTTGAACAATTTTTCGCTATAAATGTTGAACAGTTTCACTGTTAAGTTACTAGATATGAGTTGATTTTTTTTATCGATTGCTTATTTGAAGTTTGGGAGCTTAAATCACTATGAGATATCGGGTTACTTATTAATCGTTTGTTTCATTCTGTTTCTGACATGAAACTGTGCAAGGTGTAAAGTTTCAGATAGCGGTACAATACAAGTCTACAAGATCCGATTTTTATGTTTAAAAACTTTACAATTTGGTGTCACAGATCTGGGGGTCATGAGTGGAGCGCTTCTTTACATTCAGAAGGATCTGCACATATCCGAGGTGCAAGAAGAGGTCCTGGTTGGGTGCCTGAGCATCATATCCATCTTCGGCAGCCTGGCGGCAGGAAGAGCGTCTGATGCCATTGGCAGGAAATGGACCATGGCGCTCGCGGCCGCAGTGTTCCAGACTGGTGCCGCCATCATGGCCCTCGCGCCCTCTTTCTCGATGCTGATGATTGGAAGACTCCTCACAGGCGTTGGCATCGGTTTCGGGGCCATGGTTGCGCCCGTTTACATTGCTGAGATTTCCCCTGCGGTTGCCCGTGGATCCTTCACCTCTCTCCCTGAGATCTCTATAAATGTGGGGATCCTCCTCGGCTACATCTCTAATTATGCTTTCTCCGGCTTTTCGGAGCATATAAACTGGAGGATCATGCTTGGAGTTGGCATTCTGCCCTCTGTCTTCATTGGCTTCGCGTTGCATGCGATTCCGGAATCTCCAAGGTGGCTGGTGATGCAGAACAGAGTTGAGGAAGCAAGATCAGTTCTTTCCAAGACCATGGGCAACCAGTCAGAGGTTGAACACAAGCTCGCAGAGATTGAACAGGCTTCTGGAATCGCAAGTGCAGCGACCAAACAAGAGGAGAAGGCTGTCTGGAAGGAGCTCTTGAACCCTTCTCCCCCGGTGCGCCGGATGCTCATCACTGGATGCGGCATCCAGTGCTTCCAACAGATCACTGGCATAGATGCCACAGTCTACTACAGCCCCACTATATTCAGCGCCGCCGGAATACAATCAGATAAAGATATCCTTGCAACAATTGTCGCAGTAGGATTCACCAAGACTTTGTTCATCCTGGTTGCAGTCCTCTTGATCGATAAAGCTGGAAGGAAGCCACTTCTATATGCCAGCACTATTGGGATGACGGTCTGCTTGTTCGTGCTGGGACTTGCACTTAGTCTGCAGAAACATGGATCAGGACTGATCTCTCCAAACCTTGGAATTGGATTGGCAATTTTGGCAGTTTGCGGGAACGTAGCATTTTTCTCAGTTGGAATCGGCCCGATTTGCTGGGTGCTGAGTTCAGAAATATATCCTCTCAGGTTACGAGCTCAGGCCTCTGCACTTGGTGTTGTAGGAAGTAGAGTGAGCAGTGGAATGATCGCCATGTCCTTCCTTTCTGTGTCGCGCGCCATCTCAGTGGGTGGAACTTTCTTTATCTTCTCGGCTATTTCGGCTCTCTCGGTGGCATTTGTATACTTATGTGTTCCCGAGACCAAAGGGAAGTCACTGGAGCAGATTGAGATGTTGTTTCAACTTGAAAAAGAGTGGCACAAAAGTGAAGTGGAGCTCGGAGAGGGAACACATCTGATGCAGGAATAATTCTGACACAATTGACAATTGTCTTCCATAGTAGGCTTTGATTTCACCATTTCATTGGAGCCAATATACACTTTAGTATGTGCAGTAATGAACAGACCGGCATTAGCTAACAGTGCCCGGACGCCCAAGATGAATGCAAACAGCACCAGTTTTCACTGAGAACCAAAATATTGTTGAAATCTCATGTAGTGCATACAAACTTCAATAACAGAAATTATTCAACCATAAAATCCAGAGTCATTATTTAGTTTGCAATTAACCTTTTCTATCAATCTCTTATTTTTTTTCCAAACAAAATATTGACTATATGTCATTCATTATATTTATTGATATTCAAACATAAGTTAAAATAACTTTTCTCAACTCTTCTTAACCATCTTCGATTTATCCATCATCGTACCTTCATCACTAAACATCCAAAGAAAGCTTTAAAAGTTGTAACAAAGAATCAGCAGCAGCAGCACTCTAAAGGAAAAAGGAAGGATGAGCAAAGAATGGTGGAGCCTCGAAAAGGGGCTCGACGTCTCCGGTCGCCAGAGAGAAGACGCCGACGTCGTGGCATCCGTAGACGTTCCGAAAGCAGGCGTCGAAGAAGTTCTCTGCAAAATAGATGGAGTTCGCCCTCAGTTCAGGAAAATCGAGCACCGAGCAGCACACAGACTCGTTGACCCCTCCCAGGAACAAGCATCTGTCGCCGATGCTGTCCAGCTTCCTCCACCACCACATCGTGTCGAGCTCGTTCCTCTCCATCCTGAACACGCTCAGAGTTTGCGTCTTGAACAGCTCGTTGTACGGCCTGTCCTCCTTCACCTTCGGCAGATTCTTCGCCTCCTTCTGCGGCCGCCGTTTCAAGTATCTTATGACGTGCAGTAACTCGCCGCGGGACTCGACCAGGTACCTGAAGGTACTGTACGAGTTGATGCGGTACTCCCTGAGAGGCCATGTTATTTCTTCGAGGCTTAGATCGTTGACGTCGCAGATCACGGCGTGCCTGTCCCCTTGGGCTGCGTAGATCTTGTTGCGGAGCCAGACGATGTCCTGGAAGTCCGAGTAAAGACATCCTGGCGTCCACCCCCCATTGTCGTTCGCGAACTGCATGTAATCCCTTTCGGGGATCCACTCCTCAACCTTCTCTTTGCCAAACCAGATGATGTCTTCGCAGTTTGAGTAAGCTCTAACTGTTCTCCATTTCCCATCGTTGAGCTTGCAGAAGGATAACATGGAGTAGTTGGAGACGATCAGAATGACTACGCAGTCGAGGCTCTCAGGGCTCGTCGAAAGAACAGCTTTTTTTATGAACGTATTCTTCCAGGATCCATGCCAGGAGTACTCAGGTATCAGATGCGGAAACGATGGGTGCTGCGGAAGCTGCCGTTGCACCCTCGTGAACGGGTTCAGCAGGGAGATATCGTACTTGTCGTCGATCAGCACGAGCCACCCTTTGGAGGCGCCACAGCACCATTTTCCGGACAGCTCCGGGAGGTGGAGCCGTAGGAGCCCCTTGTTGATGCTCAGAAGGCTGCAGGTTTTGGTGCCCTCGTCGTAAGGAAGCATCATCAAGGGAGGCCGGAGAGGGAGGTGGCCGCGGTTCTCCAGCGAGCATTCGTACCAGGAGCGGCAGACGAGGGAGAAGTGCTGGAAATGCGTGATGTGGTCGATGCGCTTCGCAATGTCTCCCAGAATGTCCGAAGGAAGATCCGACCACGCCATGAAGAATGAAGAAGAAAACGATATTTGATGTGCAGTACGTACGCTGAAAGAAAGGAACGAAGAGGAATTCGTCATGGTTTTTACAGAAACTGAACACAGTGTCGATTCTTATCGAATTGTCTCCGAACTCCGAAGAGACAGAAACTGAACAAAGTTTATGATCAAGATCCATAGCAGATAAACTAATTAATGCTGAAGAACAAGAAAAAAAAACTGAATCAACAATGGAGAGCTTTCCTTCCTTGCTGATAGTAATTAATGAGCAACCTATTAGATTTTGATCAAGCATATTAATGGAATCACATATAATTTTACCTGAAGAAAACAGAAAAAAAAAATGGAATCACATGTAATATAAGATTACAAAAATGATCAACAATTCCTAAAAATGCAGTAAATTACGTATACTACTACAATAATGATTGTATATATGTATGTAATATCGCATATTAAACCATCATTTTTTTGATATATATATATATATATATATATATATATAATTCGCTGAAGTTTTGTGGCCTGGTCTGATGTCAAATAGACCTGTCAAACACTAGAGGGAAAAAACAAGTGTAATTACTTGTATGAATCATATTGATGAACATCACACAATCATGTACAAACAAAAAGTAAAGAAAAATGATTTCAAATTATTTCATTTGCCGAAGAGATATAAGCCATTACCTGATGATGGCAGTCGAGATCGGATTTCAAAGCCTATCCTGAAAAATCTAGGAAGAAAGAGGTTTTGGGTGAGCTCTCTATATATTTGACTATGCTTGGTGTGAGGTAAAATATAGAATGACCTCCTCTATTTATAGGGATTTTGAGTAGCTGCATTTGGTAATAAATTAAATGACATTAAATATTAAAAATACAATAAATTGTGTAATCATGCAAATACTATCAATTACTAAGTTAATATGCAATAAAGAGAATCACATCCTCCTAAAGCATTCATTGAATCTCAAATTTAATTTGAGATATTGAATTAATTAGAACACTTATCTAGATAATTTAGGAAGTGTTTAAAGACCTACAAACAACAAGTGGTGTTTGTTATGGTCTTACGATAATACAAACACGACAAATAACACAAATTAGATTCGTGTTTTTAGATATTTTAGTTAAGTGTTCAATAATTTACAAACGACAAGTTCCGTTATGATCTTACTATAACACAAACACGATGAATTAATTTGTTTATATTAAGGTTCATCATTTTTATCAATAAACTTTATTTGACACGTGTTACGTAAATGACATTCGTGCTTTTAGATGTCGAATGTATGCTTTCTTTCTGAAGCTCTTTTTATTGTTGGTGTGGCTTATGTTTGGTTCAGTGTATTTTAATAGGTATTTAATAGCTTATGAATGACAAATTCCGTTATGATCTTACTATAATACAAGATCAAATTGATTAACCTATATTAAGATTCATTTTTTTTATAAATAAGCTTAATTTACCACAATCATATTGGTGCTTTTAGATATTCTAGTAAGTTTTAGTGACTTACAAATGACAATTGCTTTTCCTTGCGAACTTACTAGAACATAAATTTGAAAATTGATTTGTTTATGTTATGTTGCGCATTTTTCGATCAATGAGCTTGTACATGCTACTTAAATCAATTTGAGATTTTAAGCATAGATCTACATACATAGAGCTTTTTTTTATTGAGAATGTTAAGTATCATCATCAATATTATAAAAGTTTTTTGTAAAAATAATAAGAAAAAAAGACAATTTTATACTATATTAAAATGAATGTAGTAGCAAGGAGATTGTCATGTGTTCATAAGAATATTAATATAATTAAATATTAACTAATATACTTGTTTATTAGACAATTAGTTAACAACTACAAAGATGGTGGATGGTTGATTATAAGAGATGGTTATAATATATGATTAATTATATAATTTTATTTTCTAGTTCTAAAAATTTTCTTATTAGTTTTAGAGTTTTCTTAATAGAAAGAATATCTTTTAATAAAACTTAATTGAACTATTTTTTTTTCAAAGTTTTCTTTTGCTTAACGAATAACTTAAAATTACGCTCTATAAATAGTATATTGATGATTGATTCCAACTAATGTAACGCTCTATCCATTAATTCGATTTCCAAATACATGAATTTGAAGAAAGTAGATTGACCTTCCTTAGGTGCATGTTTTAGCTGCATAAAGACATCTAAATTCTAATGTTGTCAAAATTGTGATACTGCATAGAATTGGGAGGTTCATGGATCAATTTGATCTTAGATAATATACGATAATACCATAAAATCCTACTAATATAATAATATTATTTTATTGTTTATTTTTAAGAAAATATAGTTTACAATGATAATATATTATACTATTAAACTTTTTTTTAAAGCATACAAAAAGTGAAAAAAAAATAAAAGTTAAAATTATTAGAAGTATACTTAAGTATCACACATATTTAATGTTTTGTGTTCTTTTTAGAAAATATAAGTTATAATCACAATACATTATATTTATGAAAAAAAATCTTTCTATAAGCATGCAAAGCTTCTAAATGACAAAAAAATAATTATAAATGTCAAAAACTAATAAAAATATTTAACAAATATTTGATTACATGTATATCTTAATGCACATGGATTTTCAACATATTTTTTTATTTTTACTATTCTATCCAACCTGGTAATTTTAGATCTTATCCATAAAAAATATAAAGACAAATTACAATCCTTTTATAAATTTTAACATTAATAAGATATAATTATATTTTAAGTCTTTTATTTATTTTAATCGTTAAAAATTGCTCCATTTTTTTTAAGAAAAAACCGCAAAAAGGACTGGGACGATCTCACGGTCTTAAAACTCGCGTGATCTCGTTTTCTACCTGAGATGCCGAACACGTGACGTGTTCTTTCCTGACACAATCGAATCCTTGCTTGGTGGCTTCGCAGCATATAACGCAGTGTTCCAGCGGAAACTGGAAGCGCAAGCTGCAACTTTTGCGTTATAATTCGAATCGGAAGAGAGAACGAAAGGCCGAGAGAAGTGGCAAGCATCATGATTTTGGCGGCAACTCTTCGCGGCCCCGGCCGTCCCGCTACTTTTGCAGCGTCCGAACAGTGCTCCTCCGCTTTCGGCGGTCGACGAGCGACGCGCCTCCGCCGGGGTCTCGCTGCTCTTCCCGGTGGCTCTCTGCTGTTGCGCAGACTCAACGTCACGCGCAGGTCTCCGGCCCTTCGGATCTGTTGCACGGAGAAGAACAGCGAAGACCAACTGATCGACGCAGAGGCTGCAAGACCGCTGGTAATATCAGATTCTTCCCCGTTTCATTCAGGTCTCATTCGTCTTTATCTATCAGGTTTGGAACTAATACTCGTTTGGTTGCTGTTGGAGTTTCTGTGGGTTTGGTAAGAATATAAGACGTCACATTTTATTCAGAATGAATGGTGGTCTGTGTATGGGAGGGAGGCGATTGGTGGTACATTCTGATGTTCCTTGTGGTCTGGTTCTCATATATTCGACTTGATTTTTCATGCTGCCTCCAATGCTCGAGGAAAATAATTCCGATTTTCTTTGTCTAGGTGTAAAAGTACTTTCATCTTCCCAGTCTATCTGAATTGATTAATCATATGGTTTACGGTTGTTAATTTGGTTGTTCATCAATTTCATTGTTTAGAGTTGATTTATTTTTGAAAATGGATTCTGGAATTCGCAAATGAGCTTGCAATTTTTGTCACTGTATCCTTAGTTCGTCCTTTGTTGCAGGGGTTCTCAGTGCTTACACCAGAGGTACCATGGGATAGTAATGATACATGGACAATATTTGCAGCATATTTCTTCATTCTGCACATTCCCCTAAGCTTTGGAGGACTATCAGTTGTTGCTGAAATCCTTCGTGAACCCAATTTGGATCCATTGACAGTAGTAAGTTTGAAAATAAAGAGCAGGTTTTAAGTATCAGATGTTCAGATATCTTGCCAATCGAAATCGTGACTTAAAATAGTAAATATGTACTGATTTATGTCTGATTATGCAAGAAACCTGCTTTCTTTGTCTAACTATGATTAGCAATTATTTAATTATTTATATTCTGAGAAGGACTACTTCTAATAATTGAACTACTTACAACATCATATGTATCTGTGTACGACGGGTTTGATGATTTTCCTTTGTCTGAACCAGTGCAGGCTTTATGCAGTATTACATTACAAATTGCGGAATATATTGGAGCTTTGACATTTTTCAAATACAATGTTAAACCACAACAGAAATGGTTCCCTTTCTTCTGTAGAAATTGGTCTGCAGGAGAAAGAAGCTGGATTTCAGCATCTATTTGTGGTACTGGATTGTTAGCAGGGCTGGTTTTGTTTACATCAGCCATTGCTGATGCTATTGTAGGACCTAAGGTACATAATACACATTGTTTTCGCACATCATTTTGTTGCACTGGTCGTATATTCTCTTTCTTTTTTTGCTGCAAATAGGTGAACTATCAACTAGTTAGTAAGTATTCAGATATTTCTCACATCGCGATGAATGTTTTTAGTGGTGAAATAATAAATTTCAGAAGCTTTATAATGTCTGATTACAAAGATAAAAAAAAAGTCTGGTCGCTAGGCTTTGGAAGAACTGTTTTGCCTGAGCATGTCACTCATATGCCCCCACAAATTCCCTTGTAAATTGTAAGGTTAATGGATATGTTATTAGGTAAGTAAGAATACTAAATGCTTGATTCACGCATATTGGGTTATGTTAATCCAACCTTCCCAGTTACCACATTCTAAAATTAGTGTCAAGGTATGAAACTGGAAAGTTAGAATCTATACTTCCTTAAAACCTCATGTATGAGAAATTGAAACCAACAAAGTGTCATGCTGAAAATTTTCATTGTAATCACAATCAACAGGCTGGCAGTGATTAGTCAGCATCTTTTGTGTCATTGACAGAAGGATGATACCAGGGTTATCACAGTTTGTTAGCTTTGTTAGTTTCAGAAGCTCTTTTATGTAATAGACAATAAATTATATTATAAATTAAGTCTTATAGCATTGTCAGAAAATTTCACCGGGTGTTCTAAGCATACTAACTTTTTGTAGCATGTACCAAATGTTCAGAATAGTGATAACAGAGCAATGATCATAAAACTTCCATATAAGACAGTAGATAACAATAGTTCAAATTGTCAGAAGGCAATTTCAGATTCAATAGTAGTATCTTATACAAGTAGAAAGTTAGTGGCTAAAAAGTTAAATGACACAACCATGGGTAAAACTGCATCACTTGTGAATTCTAGTTTCTTGTAGATAACACATACCTGATGGCATTTTATAGGAAATCACATTCAGGGATGCCATCATAGACGTCTCTTGAACATTGGATATCTCATTAATTTGACCGCAATAGATGGTTCTCACCATTCAACGGAACTTCATAGTGTCTTGCATTCCTCTTCCCAAAGAGGTCATTGAAAATCATGAAGGTTTAATTAACCCAGATGAGCTTTGAGGAGACTGAAACATAGGTTGTACAGCGCAATGGCCATTAAGGTTTTCATGTGTTCTTCAAAATTTAGTACATGTAATTATGTGCTACAGGACGGCAAACCAAACTAGCTATATGGGTAATGATAATTCTGCTCCTGGAAGTGTCAACCATGAAGGTTTATCTGTCCTGGACGTTAGAACTCTTGCTCGTAAAAGGGTTGAAAAAGCAATGAGCAACTGCTGGCATTCAAATGTCAGAAAATTCACAAAAGAATATTTTTAAATAAAAGAAATATTCATACAATAAGTTAGGTATTATACCCCTCAAAAAAATAAGTTGTGTGTTACTAGTAATCACTGTTACGAGTTAGTGAACATGCTTTTCCATGTTACCATCACCTGACATGTATACATAGGGTGCATGCTAGTTTCCTTTTCTTGAAAAGGAGATTCTGTAAATGAAAATTTCAATGACTATTTATGCTTGAGCATCACAATTATCCAAAAATTCATTAAAAATGATAATATAGAAGAAATGTGTCGGTAATAAGCTAGATATTATTACTTAGTGTTACCAGTTAGTGAATATTCATTTCCATGTCACTGCAAACCTTTTTGTGACAAGTTATATACATCCATGCACTCTCGGTTCCTTTCTTGCAAATGAGATTAATCAGATAAAGCTTTCAAGAACTTTTATCATTATACTGATAAGACAATTAATGGGTAGATCAAAGTTCGTAGGATCAACAATAGAAAAAATAGGTAAAACATTAAAGAGAATAGCTCCATTCTACAGCTATTTATTCTGCTGCTCAGGCAATGAGAATAAGTACTTAAATGCACTTTTGCAGGATGTAAATAATCCAATTCTGAAAGAAATACTTCTAAACAGTTCATTCTCAAAGACAACATGTTTCATTCAGTATTGCCTCGTCACCCCACTGCTAGAAGAAACTGTTTATCGCGGATTTCTTCTATCATCTCTTGGCTCCAGAGGAAATTGGTTGCAAGCAGTCGTTATAAGTTCATTTATTTTTAGCATTGGTCATTTTTCTGGTGAGAATTTTCTACAACTTTTCTTTATTGGTTTTATTCTTGGTTCAGCATATTGTTGGACTGGGAGTTTACGTTCCTGTTTTGTGATCCATTCTGTGTATAATGCTACAATATTACTACTAACCATGATATCTTAGGTTTACACATTAGATGTCAACTGAAATAGCTTTCCTTGTTCACCATTCAGTTTCCATCGTGCACCTATATATAGGCTAAGCACAAACGCATAGCAGCATTGTTTTGGTACCTTTCTGAACTTCGCACATATATCAGGGGCTATTTTGGTAACTTTCTGAACCTCGAACATCATATGACATGAATTATCATTACTTTCTGTCATCATATTTTATACCTGAAATAGACAGAATCTGTTAATATTGTGATTTCTACTGGAACTAAAATGGAAATTTATCTTTAGATATTATACTTCCTGGTAGAGAAAGATCTTATATGAACATAGTTTTGGCATCTTTTTATTTGTGAGAGTGTACCAAAGAAATCTTGACTTGAATCATCATCTCTTCTTTGACTCTTTATGATCACAAATGGAAGCTGTAATTGTAACCATTGTTGGATGAATCTACGGAGGCATTGGTTCTAAGGATATATACATTTTTGCTATGTTTTCTTGACCAAAATATTGAAATGTACCAACGGGGGTCGGGTGGAGTGGTTAGCGGCTCCTCCCCGCCTAAGCAGAGGTCTCGAGTTCGAGCCCGTGAACGCAGAAAATTCCCGTTGGGAGCCTCATCTGCCATAGCTAGGCACGCAACCCGGGGTGACACCAGATTAGTCGGGCTCGATGGTGGGCCGAGACTCCAACCCATGGCTAGTGCGCACAACTATAAGCGCCACGTGGGTTGAGAATCGGTGCCGGTTCTCAAACACTGGGGTGGCAACCGAAAAAAAAAGAAGATATTGAAATATTTTTTATTATCTCGATTGAAGCGATTAGCCTCCTATACTCACTGTGCAACTAGTCGTGTGCTTTGGAATGAGTCTCTTGGTTGTGGAGAGAGAGAGTTGCCCAAAAGTTTGAGAGAGGGTTTCCCAAAAGTTATATATAGTACGTATAGATCATTTCAAGATCAAAATAGATGTACAAGTTTTTAGATATTTACAACCACACTGACTATTATACAAAGCCAACAGATATCAATCAATGATTAAATAACTTAGGATTTATAAGGTATAGTTGAAAATTTCGATTTGGCTTTTTGGATGCACAAATTGCAGTTTGTAAGTACCTTTAGATATCTGACTGAGTTTCTACCATTAATTTACATAGTTATAAACTTATAAGAAGTCCCTTTTCTAAGGTATCTATGATGTGACCTTTTCTAGAATCAGTTTGTTATCTGTTTCATAGCATCATTTACAAATTGGATACATCTTTTGGAACATTTTTTTCTTCACATGGATCTGTACGTCTGAATGAACATCACATATCGGGGTGTCTACGTTCGAACAAATTTTCCTCATTCTCTAGATAAAAAGGGCTGCAGCTTGGCAACATCAGCCTTTTGAGCTCGGATTGGGACCCGAGAGGTTGATATGACTAGTTAAGCAGTACTTAGGCTCAACTCATTTCAGAAAGCCTACCCCCAAAGTCCCACCTCGCTTGATCACAGCTTTTTGCAGTTCGTAAGATGCTTTTCGATGTTTTTGCTTGAGATTTACACCATTTAGTGCTCAGTTGTATGTTGTGGACTGAAATTTTAACATTATCATCTCTCTTTATCGTCCAACAACATGGTTTCATTCTTCACTAATGACATGATTGTAACGCTCTGAAAATGCGCCCCACCATGCAGATGAATCGACATTCGCCATGCACACGGAACGATCTCCACGACACTACTAGAAATTGAATTTTGACTAGACCATTGACAATTATGGTCAACATATATAAGAACTCAAAGAGAATAAAAGAACTTAAATCAGCATGAAATAAAATCAACGAAGACGGATAAAATCATGTCACATGTACAAATTAGCGGAAGACACTTAACATTGATTAAAAGATGACATAATTCGAGACATTAACTTTAAAGATACATAGAACTTATCCATAAAAATCACTTAACATGAAAGACATAGAGTTTACAATATTTGCCCAAAGGTGATATATAGTTCAAGAAAGATGATACGTAATATAAACTTGACTCTAAGACAAGTCTATTACATAATCATGTGTTTTAGCCTTCATGAGTAGTGTCATCATCATTTAAGCACCATTTTTATTTCTCACCTGTAGGATTCAGAAGATGTCGAAGAATGATGAATCATATCATCCATATATATAAAAGACTTACATGTCATGCATATAAACATAGAACATACTATAGAATTTTAATTCAAGCATATGATCAACATATGATCATTTATTTTTTTTCTTTATTTTGGCTTCTAGCATATTATTATAAATGACTTAACTTTAAGTTTATCTTTCATCTTGCTTATCATCTTATCTTGCTTATGCATTATCAATAAAATGCATATTTACATTCTTCTTAACTTTACTTTATTTGACATTATCAACGTAATGCATCATATATTTAACATTATCAATACATCTTTAAATATGAACGTCATACGTGGCATTAACTTTCAAGGCATATAACCTTTTTGGCTTTACTTTATCGTTCATGTTATTCTTCATCTTTAATCTTCTTATCATGTGACATTTTAGAAGTTAATCATCTAACTTCACATAAGTCGTCCCATAAGTCATCCTCAAGTTGTCCTCATAGTCAAATGTCCTCTTATTATCTTATTTGATTGAGTGTCAGACATGCCTCTTTATTTAGGTTGATCAGACCAAGGATACACTTTGCACTCCTCATATTGCCACTCTTAGGGCAAGGAAAATTCACACATCGGCTAAAGTGCAGGACTTAGTCTCCCCGGAGTAAGTTCACACACCGTCTTCGGTGTCGGACATAACTTCCCCAACTTCTCATTTAGGTGTGCTTCGACTTGTCTCAGTTCATCTTTTAGTTACAATACATCAATCACTGGTACAAACATTACATTGTTCATATTTTAATCCTACTTACGAGAGAGCATGCAAATCGTCTCTAAGTTATCATCATACATCGCATCAATGGTATCATAAAGTATCTAACATACTATGTTGTCCTAAGCAAATGGTAAATAATCTAACTTGCTTCATTTATTCATAACATTAGAATAATCTAAGATTAGATAGGTCATAATAATGAATACATGGTATAACATGTATTTCGTGTCCGGTTCAAACCATTATTAATGATTTATAATCATAATATTACTTCTTATTCATTGATACAACAGCTAGCATACATGATGTCTCCTACTCATGACACCCTAATGATACATTGATCCATTAATCTTAATACGATGAATTCTTTCTTTCATATTGCTTATGTGCAATTCCTAAGCATATGCATAAAACATAATATGCATCATGTATCCTTAATTCAAGATATGTGTCATATCTTCCTTATTCTTTATATAAATCATTCTTTCATCTCACAATGCTCACCGTCCGTAGCTTGCCCAATAAACTCATTTTTTACTCCTTGAACCATAAACCTTGCTTATATAAATTTGTCTACCCGTAAGCTCACAATTTGGATAGGAGAACTTGGTATTGTCCTAGTATCAATAACTATCCTGTCATATGATCGATATTCAGCCACATTGATAAGATATACATAAGGAAGTGCATAATCTACATTCTTAAACTTAACGATTGGTTATGACACTAGCACTCTCATCGACATAGGAACTTAGAAACTTAAACTTATTATTATATTAAAAAATGTTACAATTAGATGTACTTTCAACCCATTTGCTAAATCATAAAAGATCAAAGAGCGTCTAGTACTCGAATCAAAATAATACCTCTGCATAGTGATCTATTAGGAATGTACCTTGTACTATATCATTAAAATGATATGCTTCCTCGACCCTCACATTGTAGATTCTCCCTTCTACTACTTGAGGGGCATCCTCCATCATACCCTTGCCTTTGTCACGTGCATCAAGCATCTTTGGACAATCCCTTATAAAATGTCCTTGTCTCCCACATTGAAGGCATACTCACTCTTCATTCGACATTCTCCCAAATGGTATCTTCCATAATGACGACAAGGGTGTACTTTCTCTTTCTTGGTATCCTTCTTGTTAGATGTCTTGAAGAATTTCTTCACTTGTTTGCGCTTATCATGTTCTTGAGATTTCTAGGTTTCCTTCCCTTTTGAAAATCTCTGTTGATCACTAAGCTCTCTTTCAAATATGGATGTTTGCTCTATAGCTTTACCCATGGTTTTAGGATCTCCACTCATGACCTTCACCCTAATTTCTGGATTGAATCCTTTGATAAACTTTTTTTTTCATTCTTACGCTCTCAATCTGTTTCACTGAATTGTACCTTTCCAAATTCAGAAGTTTATAAAGATACTCCTCCATCGATATATTCTCTTGTTGAAGTTTAATGAATTCTTTTTTCTTCTGTTCTTGGACATGTGGCGAAAAGAAATGCTCCTTAAAGACATCCATAAACTCTTTCCAAGAGATTGTATATTTGTTTATGTACTTTGTCCTCATAATTGGCTTCCACCAAATCCTAGCATGGTCCACAAATTAGTGTGTTGTGAATTGCACTTTGTACTCGTCTAAATAGTGCATCATTTGTAGCTTGTCAGTAATAATATCCAACCACACCTCCGTCTTATTCGGATTCTTATTTTCATCGAATGTTGGAGGATTGGTTTCCATTAGATAACCATGTGCTTTAGCCTTCATGAGTCATCCTCATTTAAGCATCATTTTTACTTCTCACC
This sequence comes from Pontederia paniculata, assembly GCA_001647135.1. Classification (NCBI taxonomy): domain Eukaryota; kingdom Viridiplantae; phylum Streptophyta; class Magnoliopsida; order Commelinales; family Pontederiaceae; genus Pontederia; species Pontederia paniculata. Next base: position 19,592 of record LTAE01003497.1, read on the forward strand.
TGTAGGATATAGAAGTAGAGGATATCCATTCCATTAAAGTATGTAAAGGTCGAAGAATGAGTGAATCATATCACCCGTATATATAAAAGATCTACATGTCATGCATATAAACATAGAACATATCATAGAATTTTAATTCAAGATATGATCACCATATGATTGTTTATCTTTTCTTTATTTTGACTTCTTAACATATTATGATCAATGACTTACTTTAACTTTAAGTATATCTTCCGTCTTGCTTATCTTGTTTATGCATTATCAATATAGTGCATCTTTACATTCTTCTAACTTTACTTTATTTGACATTATCAATATAATGCATCATATGCTTAACATTGTCAATATAATGCATCATATACTTAACATTATCAATATAATGCATATTTAAATATGAATGTCATACTTGACATTAACTTTAAATGGATATATCCCTTTTGATTTAATTTTGTCGTTCATATCATTCTTCATCTTTAATCTTCTTATCATGTGATATTTTAAAAGTTAATCAACTAACTACACATAAGTCGTCCCAATAGTCACATGTCCTCTTATTATATTATTTGATTGATAGTCTTAAGCATACCTCTTTATTTAGGTTGATCAGATCAATGATGCACTTTGCACCCCTCATATTTTCACTATTAAGATAGGGAAAAATTCACACATCGGTTAAGGTGCAGGACTTAGTCTCCCCAGGGTAAGTTCACACACATCTTCGGTGTCGGATATAGCTTCCCCAACTTCTCATTTAGGTGTGCTTAGACTTGTCTCAATCCATCTTTTAGTTACAATATATCAATCATCAATACAAACATTATATTTTTCATATTTTAATCCTACTTACGACTGAACATGCAAATTATTTTTAAGTTATCATCATACATCACATCAATGGTATATAAAGTATTTAACATATTATGTTGTCCTGAGCAAACGGTAAATAATCTAACTTGCTTTATTTATTCATAACATGAGAATAATCTAAGGTTTGATATGTCATAATTATGAATGCATGGTATAACATGTATTTTTATGTTAAATTCGAACTATTATTAATAATTTATAATCATATTATTACTTCTTATTCATCGATATGGATAGGTAGCATTGTCAATATTATTAGTATTGAGAATACTACCTGCTAGTATTGATCAATACTATTAGCATTGGACAATACTACCTACCCGTATTGATCAATACAGTGTGCCAATATTGATAAATATGACTGTGTTAATCTATGCGAAGATATTTTGGGCGACCTGTATTTGTCGATATTGATCGTATCGGCCCTGTCCGTTTTTCCCTTTTTCACATCTAAACAACTCTATTTCATCTTAGGTTTAAATGTTATGATTACGAATCATTTTCTCTATATTCTTACAAGAAATTAAACTTAAAACATTACAAGATAGAAATCAACTTAAAATCACAAGATGGAGAAGAGGATCCCCTTTATATACCTAAAAATTTGCCTCTTTTTCTCCTAATCTTCTCTTCCTCTTCTCTTTTGTTTGACTCCTTTCTTTACTGTTTGAAGAAGTTGCTCCTCCTTTTCCTTGTAGCAATTCCTTTGTTTCACTTTGATTAGCAGGGAGAAGCTTCAAACTTGGTTGTTTTGTGCTCTTGGTGGACACTACAAAGCAAGGAGAGTGTGTGTGTGGAGTGTTGGGTATTTATAAGGTATTTGTAGTGGGAGTGGGGGTCCAATGATATAGCGTTGTGGTGGAAGAGTGGGACCCACCTCTTTTTTTTTTATTTTCTAGGTATTATAATTATTATCAAAGTTGTGATCTTGATCGTATCAAAGGTTGGCAATCTCGATTTTAATAAAATGATGAAATTTTTTAAAATTTTTTTCTTTTTCTTTCGTACTTTCTTTTAAAGTAATAGATGTTATAATGATTACATTATATTTTTAAAAAAATATTTTTAAAGCATAAAAGTGAAAAAATAATAAATGTTAAAATTATTAAAAAATACTAAAAAATGATCGAATATATGTTATTTTTAAGGACACATGTTTAAATATATATATAAATACATATTATTTTTCTCTTTAGAAAATATAAATTATAGTAATAATATATTACATTATATTTGTAGAACTTTACTTTTAAGCATATAAAAATTTTAAAGTGGAAGAAAATTAATAACAAATGTAAAAAGAATATTAAGATATATTAATAAAATATTGGGCATATTTTAAAGATATTTTTATTTATAAATAATATCTAACAATTGATCCCGATCTAACGATTTTTTATTTTATCATCCTCTTCAAATTCTAAGGTTATATTTGACATTAATAATGTATTAATAAGTGGATAGCGATTTAAGAGTGGATAATATTTATTTAGTGGAAAACATTTTGCTATTAGCAATTAATATTTAGGATTCATTAAATGAGTTTAATAAATTAATATGATAAGTCATTTGATTTTAATATTGTGTATTTTTAAAAAAATTATGTGATTTATAATAATTAATTTGAAATAATTTTTTAACTAAATCACACATGTATAAATAAAACAAAATTAAGTTAAAATTATATGTACTAATGTAAATAATATTTAAAAGTTATTAAGTAGCTATAGTTATACGCGTAGTTGGAACGCTAATGAAAGTGCTAATAAAAGAAGGGTAAATTATGTAACCGAAAAAAAAGAAGGGTAAATTAACTATAAATGTTCGACCTCTATTTTTTATCTGTTAAACATGAATTAAAATATTTTTCCACTCAATCGTTAATTATTAATATATAAAATAATTTATCAAATATTTTATTATCAAAACAATAATAAATTGATTAAATTAAACCTCTAAATTTTAATTTAAATTCTATTTTTGAATTCGATAAACACAACCTAGATTTCGATCTTCACAATTTTGTCCACAGTAATCTTTATTTTAACAGTCGTGATTCCGGTAATAGCTTGATATGTACAACCGGTAAGTTTCATTTAACTTCTGACTTCTGAATTATATGTAAGAGCAATAATGCTGCATTATTTTGGGTAAATTATGTGGTCCCTTAGCTCAGTTGGCAAGTGCATGGATCTCATGAACTAAAGTTTTTTTTCCTCCAATAATATTGACTGTGTTCAGTAAATTAAAACAACACAGACGGATAAGGAAGATCAACTAATCACTAACATCAGAGATTTTTAACATAAATCAATAGATAATATGAATTCACGGAGAACTTGGGTAAATGCCCATATTATTATTTTATACAATAATTATTCTGACCACTTAGGCTATAAATAGGTCCTTGATATTAAATAATGGAATTGGAACCGACTTCAAACTGATCGCCTACTAGGGACTATTCCTTCATTTTATTACTATAGGCAATAAGAGGACTCTCTAATATGCAATTTTGCCATTCTTCCTAGTTAGTTTATTTCATGTAAATGTTCCATTCTTGCAAGCAAAGTTCTTGAATAATATATATGACTCCTATATATGGGAGCGCCTAAAATTTACTTAATAGCAATTGAACATTTCTAAATAGAGAGTGTTTCTTTATGTAAGTTATAGGCCTCATATTTAAAAGGCAAAAGAAAATATTTGAAAATATATAGTTTTTTTTTTCTCTGACAATAATCTTAAAAAAAGTATAAATCAAGTAAAATTACTTTATTTCCTTTTACATTTGGACACACGCTAGAAAAATAAAACAAAAAATATAATTCTTTTTATGCTAAACATGAGACATCGAGAGGGAAAAAATCCTTTTCAAAATAGAAAATATTTTCCCTTTCCTATAACTTCTCAAATTTTAATCATTTTTTTATGACTAATGGCCTTCTAATTTAAATGTATGAGATCAAAAGATGAGTTAAATGTCACAAATCTCTTACAATAAAATCTTAATCCTATGTATCTTGTCAAATAGAAGAAGAATAAGAATAAAAAAAAATAAAGAGGAGACAAAACATTAAAAGGATGTCCCATGCTTTGAAAGTTGGAAAAATAGGAGTAGCTTGCTGCTACGGGAGCAAGTTGCTCTCTTCTTCTTTTTTTTTAATAGTTAAAAAAATGAAATTTTAAATTAATTATTTTAGTTTAATAAAAATATTAATTATTTATTATATAAGTGATTATATATTTTTCAAACGATAATTTTATAATTATTATTTTATTATTTTTATATTATTTAATTTATTTAGCATCGAGTTAGTAGTGTATAATCATAATTAATTACTTATCATATTAATATTATATATATTAATATAATTATATATTATATAAAAGTGTAAAAGTAATAATATATATTATATTTATAAAGTATTATTTTTATAATTATTTTAATAAATATATAAATTTAATATTTTCTATTCTTATTCCAATCGAACACCTATCTAAAATCTTTTAATTCTAAAAATAAAAATTGCACAAAAATATTATTAATCTAACACATATTATTTTTAATTTAAGAATATTAAATTCTTGAATCAAACGGAGCCTTAAGCTTAAAAATGTATTTTTATTACTATAAATGTTTAATTTTTCCTAAGTTTGAACTTCATATTATATTATATATATACATCGATAAAACAAGGACCAAAAAACAAAAATAGGATAAGTTTGCACCCTGTCCTCTGATCCAACACAATCCCTGCAAAGATTCGAGAATCGCATTCATCGTATCTCCGGAGGGGCTCCACCTTCAAATGACAACTTCCCACGTGTCATCATCGCAAATCCAGATCGCTCTTCGGTAGTGTCTCTCCTCTCTTGGATCCCCTTCTGCATGTCTGTACCTCCTCTCTGTCTCTCTGGATCATATGTCCTCCCAACTTGATCTCACACCTTCATTATTAAACCCCCTCCTCCTCAAGGCTATGTGAGGTAAATTATACAGCAAAGAAGAGAGGTTGGCGGTGCTCAGGCAGCCATGGGAGGCTTTGAGAAGCAGGTGAAGGAGAGGGCCAAGGAGCTGAAGCATCTGGTCAAGAAGGGGATGAAGGTGGTGGGAGACTCCTGCAAGAAGACCTGGCACAAGGTCCGCAACATCAAGGGCACACACAACTGAGTCGCCTTCCATGGCCATGTCCACAGATCTCTTTCTCTGTCCACCTGTTTGGATGCTTGTTCTTGTTGATATAATCATGTAGGTTTGCTATGTTTTGTTTGATCTCTGTGTGACTCCTAGGGATTGTGGGTTTGTGCATGTTGTGTTTGATGGATGTAGAGAATTGTTGTGTGATGTAATATTTGTAATTCCTGGACTTTCTGAGATTTGTTCAACTGTTAGCTGACAACTTCAAATTCTCTCTCCATCTCTCAGTTCTCTGAGGAATGTCTTCATCTCTTAAATTCTGGTCTGTTCACTTACCATGAAACTGTTACATCAGAGTTGCATCCAGCAAAAACTTGTTTCATCAAACTGAGGAAACAAGCCTGTCCTGGTTACAGAAACCATACTGCATTTGAAGTATAACTTTAAGCTTCATCTGGTTAGGCAAAGAGTTTAGCTGACAAGCTTCAACTTTTTTTTTTTTTTTTTGGGTATTATTACCCAAAAAAAGAGTTCCTAGAAAGCCAAATTTATGTTTAGCCATATAAAGTTGTCATTTTGGCAGCCTGCCTACAGAGATGAAAATCTAAATTATTCTTCACATAAAACTGTAAAAAAATGTTCCAAAGTGGAAACAGAAACGAAGGTACAAATGCGCCTCAGCCTGAGAACTATATTATCATTCTGTTAGGGGTTTAGATGATTTTTGTTGATATGCATAACAGAGGATTGTGAATCTGAATATCGGAGTGATAACGCATATAATTTGGCAGATGGGATGCACAATGCACTTGAGCTTCCATTTCCAGCATCTTCAACAAATTGATAGTAGAACTAGAGTAGCTTAACATTTTCATGATAAAGCAGAGTTAATATGCAAGCAGCTTTCAAGAGAGGAAAACTTTGCTATTTCTTCATAAATATGCAACATAAAAGCTTCATGACTGTTCTGACAAACAGTCTGCTTTCCTCGTGTGACTTGAACACAGCATTCCTGCAGAGACAAAACACACAAAGAAGGATGAAAACACACAAAGAAGGATGACATCAAGGTTATTCTGATAGACAGTGTTTTATTGAAATATTATTATACTTGTTATACTCATCGTAGAATTATACCTTATTTTTATTTTATTTATGTTTGATTGGATACAAGAATAATAGAGCACTCTCTTGTCAAAAATAATGATATAAATTAATACCTGCTAGATGAGGTATTATTTTTATCCATGTTATACTCATGTTGCGTATAATTTTCTTTTAATGACAAAACTGCCCCTTGAGTATAACTTAAGTATTTGGATATAAGTCATAGGATAAACTCTTATCTTCTAGATTATACCCCAGCAAAATAATCTTAGCATTATATGTGTTGAATCTAGGATCCCGAGAATGTTTTGAATGATCACAAATTTGTAAGTGATCTCAGTCTGTACTAATGAACTTGTTTGAGCTAATTTCTGTAACAGAATATAGACAAGTTCAGTACAGCGGTCGACCTGAGCTGAAGGAATGGACGACCACTGCATATGTGATATATATCAATGAAGTACCATAAGTGTGCAGTGGGCGTCCTAAGGATATAAGCGGTCGACCAGTATCAGGAGGAGGAGGTCATATGAGCATCAGTGGAGTACATACGGTCGACCAGTGATAAGGAGAGGTCGACCAGTATCAGAGTAGAATGTATATGGAGGAGGAGGCACAGACGGTCGACCCA
>LTAE01003498.1:0-29424 GCA_001647135.1 Pontederia paniculata
ACATATCCCCCGCCCCGAACAGGGGCGGGTGCCATCCCTAGTTTCGCTACACATATTATACTAAATTTGCACAATACAATTCTTTCTAAAAAAAGAGCTGCCGTTTATTGTAATTGTTGAAACATAACATCAATAATTATCAAGAGAACAAGAGATTTTACATGGAATATTTATGTAGAATATCATGTCAAGAAAATTTTTTTCTTGTCAAATTTTGATAGTACAACTGTCGATCTGTTTTTTATAGAAGGTTTTAAATATAAAACCCTAAATTCTTATGGCCTTTCTAACTACAATATAATGAAATCTAGGCATAAAACATTAGAAATTAATAGTCCCACAACTTGCTAATAGCATGATATTAGGATTCATTGAACGAGCTTTAGTCACAAACAAAAATAATCACAACTATCAGTGAATCAATTAATGGGTAATTTACCCACAACTATCAAGGGAAAAATAATCACATAAATCGTAAAATGAAAAAAAAATGGAATGATATAGAATAACAAAAAAAGGTCCCTCGTCAATGAAACAGTTCCACGTTGAGCAAGTTTGTCTTTTTTCATTTTCTACTTTTAGGAAGTCATGATTTTACAAGATTAGGATCGAGTTAAGTAGCTCGTTTCAATTGCTTAGGAGCAAGTTAGGTCAGAGAAGTGGTGCCATATGTGAAACTTAATCAAATGTTGTTTTAACTAGTGGCATGGTTCAGATTTTGTTCACCAAGAAAACAAAGAGAGAGAGAGAGAGAGAGAGAGAGAGAGAGAATCATAGTTCAAAAGCAAAAGTGTAACCACATTTCAAACGGCATCGAACCTAACGGCTATTTACTCAATCCATTCAAAAAATAAAGATACCCATAAAACACTATAAAGCAAAAACAATATAAATATATGAGCATTCCAATTACTTCCCTCACACATCAAGCCAACATGAACTCTCGCCGTCACGTCGCCATCCTCGTCCTCCTCGTACTCGCCCCGTTCCATGTCTCGGCCGATCTCGGCAGGCTCGGCATGTGCTACGGCCTCGTCGGCGACAACCTCCCGTCGCCATCAGACGCCGTCGGCCTCCTCATATCCAATGGCATCACAAACGTTAGGCTCTTCTACCCGGAGCCCGCCGTCCTCTCGGCCTTCAGAGGCTCCGGCGTCGAGCTCATGATTGGCGTCCCCAACGAGGACCTCCCCGCCCTCTCCACCGGCGACGTCAAGCTCGCCGTCAACTGGATTGTCTTCAACGTTCTCGCCTTCGTCGGCCCCGAACAGGTCCGGTACCTCGCCGTCGGCAATGAGGTCCTCTACAAGGACGCGTTCTACTCGTCGCACCTCATGCCGGCCATGTACAACCTCCAGAGGGCGCTGCAGGTGCTGGGACTCGAGGGGACGACCAAGCTCTCGTCCCCCCACGCCACGTCCGTCCTCGGCGTCTCTTATCCCCCGTCGGCCGGCGCCTTCGACCCCGACGTGCTTCCTGTCATCCGGCAGATGCTCAAATTCTTGTCGGACACCGGCGCGCCGCTCATGGTCAACATGTACCCCTTCATCAGCTACGTCAACGACCCGGTAAACATCGACCTCGGCTACGCTCTCCTTCAGTCGAACGCCGCGGTGGTCAACGACGCCGGCATGGCCTACACGAACCTACTCGACGCCGAGCTGGACGCTTTCGCGGCGGCCATGGAGAGGGAGGGATTCCCAGGGATACCGGTGGCCGTGACGGAGACTGGATGGCCCACCGCCGGCCACGCGGCCGCCACGGCGGAGAAGGCGGCGGCGTATAACGGGAGGGTCTTGGAGCGAGCGCGGAGCGGCGCCGGCACGCCGAGGAGGCCCAGCGAGGCCGTGGAGGTCTACCTGTTCGGTCTTTTCGACGAGAACTTGAAGAACGGGGCGGAGTACGAGAGGCACTTCGGCATGTTCGGCGTGGACGGCCGCAAGGCGTACGACATCAGCTTCACTTAGAAAGATTTCGTATCTAATGGGAGCGCAGTTGGATTTGGTCTGTCGAGTTGTTTCTTTCTTGTTTTGGTAAGGTGTGTAGTAGATCTTGTTCTCGATCAGAGAACTCGTAAGTTTCATTTATAAATTTGGTCAATCAAATCTGCCACGAAAAGTGAGTCCAACCTTGTCTTTTTTTTTTCTCATCCTTTTAGTGATTAAGCAAAAGCAAACCCTTATAGTATCTTTGTAACCTTTATTTCTTAATTAATTACAAAAAGTGGGCTCACAAATTATTTTCATGGATCACGTAGTGGCATTCCTGTTCCAACACTCTCAACTCCCAATTTAATTCCACTATCCGTTTGCCGAATAAATCAATTAACAAATGGGAAAATAATAGTTGACCAAATGATGATGGTGAACAAGTGGTTCAACCATTTTAGGATTTTAATTAGTTCAAATATTTTATTTCCTTTTATTTTCTTGTTTATTACGGTTTGGGTGCAGAATTGAGACAAGATTCCGTGAACGTGAATAATGAGATAATATCTTTTTACAATTTTATTTCTACAGTCTAGTGGTATTTATCTCCATTGTTGGGCTGCCGAAACATGATTAGCCTAATAAGGCTTAAGTAATTAGGTCTTTAATTAGTATGAAAAGCTTGCAACAGCGTGATGTTGGTGGGTCTCTTTCTTTCTAGTAGCGAAGCCAAGAGTTTGAAGTAAAAGGAAAAAAAATGTTTTCTTTTCTTTCAGACCCTTCTAGCCGAACACTATTAATTGGTGGTTTGGTTGGAGTTTTACTATTTTAGGGATAAGAATTATTATTCAACCAGATTTGTTATTGTTGAAATTATTCAGGAATGCAAAAAAATAATTATTTGGATATGAATAAGATAAAAAAAAACTTTTTTTTTGCAATGGCCATCCTTAACTTTTAAATTAAATTGTTCTTTAACATATATTTTTAGATTGCTCTACTACTTTTATTATTCGTTGGATGTTATACGAGCCCAATGACTGAAAAGGAATAAAGTGCTTGTTGATTATGTATTTTGTTTTTTTTTTCTATTTATCTCTGTGTTCGGGTGAATTAAAAATCTGAATATGGTTAAATTTTTTTTACAATCAACTTGATGTTGTTTTTTATATGGTTTTTATTTTTGTAAAAAATCATTATCAACTATAGAACGTTGCACATATAACTAAAAAGGAAAAAAAATTGAAAAATTCTCTTCCGGAAAATACAATGAAGCCGTGTGGACAAAAAAAAAAAGGAAAGGTGGTGAGTGTGAAAGCAGGTTACCGTTGCACCGCCCGTCAATAGCATGAACTGAAGAACTCACCCTCTAATGACTAGTCTACTTATGATAGCCTTAGTATCCCGTTATGATAGCCTTATAACTACTTGTAATGCATATATAACATATAACATGTGTAATTCAATCATGAATTATATGAAAATGGTATTGGTTTATATTTACACTGCTATGGTAACTAGGTTGCACTACAAGAATATGCAATATTAGTGACAGATATAACTGACGTAAATATGTCACTAAATCATCGCTATAAAATTCAACGACGACTTAGTTACAGATGGACGACGGCAAAAAGTTAGGTCGCTATTAGCGACAGAAGAAACTGTCGCTAAGTTGTCTCTGAACCGTGGCCAATCTCTCGTTAAACTGTCATTATCTTAATTTTTTAAAAAAAAGAAAATGAGATTTCGTCTCTAAATCGTCGCTAAAACATCGTTAAAGCGTCGCATCTCACTAAATATTTGTCGCTAATTTATCGTTATATTGTCTTAAAATTATCGTTAATTATCACGTTGAATTGTCGATATTCTGTCGCTAAATATCGTAACGTGTGAAAAAATGTATCAATATTTTGTCGACAAACTATCGCCATTATGTCGCTAATTGAAAAAACAACATAGAATATTATATTTATTTTTACAAAAATCTTTATATACAACATGGTATCATCATATCAAACATATATACTCATTCATGCACAAGACAATAAAGATGTCATATAAAAGTACTAAGTTTCAAAGTAACACAACATAATACTCATCATAGGAAACTAAGTCGGCAACACATATTTCAAAGTATCACAACATAAGTTTCTAGTGTTATGTCAAACACAAAATAATCTATTCATCAGATGAAGGAGTGCGAGGAGTAGATCGACCGCGAATCAAACTGAGGACCTCCAAAAAAAAGTGGCGTAACTCTCTCATCAACCACCTCCACCACAAGGTCCTTCATCCAGCCATGGTCGCAAGCGGGTTCGACGATCGATCTACACGAAGGACCAACGACAGAAGCAACACTCGCTTGTTGCGAACTCAATCTTCCTAACCCACGAAGTCGACCCTCCTTAGTAAGTCCTACAACTTCTTTCCATACCTACTCGTCGACTTCGGGGAATGAGTCTGCATTATCCCCGTACTTCTCCATCATAAGCAAATCATATGCCTTCTGTAAATGAAAGTAGTTACTTCCATACTAAATACTTAAAGATAAATATTTTAAATGAGTGTTATAAAACTATACCGCAATTTATTTTGTTTGTCCGAGATGAATTGGTTGGTCTTCTTATTGGTGTAAACTTTTTTGTACACCGTTCGAAAATTAACTTTGCCGTCGTTCGCCGACTCCTACGACAATAACATTTCATATATTTTACAATTTATTCGAACTATTTAACGATAATATTCAATACTCATATAATTTGAAAAAAAATATCATTTTTCGTTTATGCTCTTGAACACAATAGAGCCTTCTCAATGGCGTGCCACTTCCAACTTAGACAATCTATTATTTTTGTCGGGTATTGACTTCTCCTGATATTCGGGTGACACCCTATATTGAAAGAGATAAGTGCTGACAAAAATTTAAATCTAATCCAACTATTAAATATGAACTTACCATGTGTCGCAAAGCGAAGATCAAACTTCTTTGGGAATATGCGGTGCAGGCTTGTCCTTTGCTTCCAGAATGTTATCATCGGTCACAAGTCTTACATCTTGACGGTAGTTGAATGATACTCCTATGAGATGAGTAGAAGCTACGATATTGAAGACCTTCTTAATTATACCATCAAGAAGGTCTTTCTCCCATTTATAATTGGCTTAAAAAGATAATTTGTTATTATTTTATAAACTAATTTCAAGTAGTTGGACTCAAAATAATTTTACCTTAAATGCATTGTACATGTTATCCCGACAAGGCAATGGAATGTCCTTTCACTTAGCACAACCTATTGGAAGTCTCGAAAAAATAAACTCACTGATTTCTTGATGAATACATCCGGGGATGAAAGCAGACCTAAATTGATTAATGCATTTAACATTATATTCATACATTAAGAAAATTAGTTTTTTTAATAAATCATATATTATCAACTCACGGATTTTTCTTGTCATCCACCATAACTCTGGTAACAAGTATAATGTTGTACGAGTTTCGTTGGGATGATGAAGACTCAACATGAATATTGTCTGAAATAAAATGTTAACAATAGTAAATGTAAAAAAAATAAATATGAAGGTAACATGATTAAATATGAACAATAAATAGTAAAATTTACCTATCTGAGAGTCAAGACCAATGGCGGGCTCTCGATCCCTGGTGAAGTGCCACGACTTGTGCCGCTCCCACGAGCTCTCCCACGACCACAATGAGTCATAACCTATAATAGCATATTAAAAAAATTATGCATAACATGTCAAAACATATACAACATAATTAAAAATGCATTTGTTAGAAAAATAACTTATTCAAGAGTTTGAAAGTGACTCATATATTTTTTCATCAGTCTCATAATCAGTAGTCTCATTATCATTTATAAATTGTTCATCTTCAACTTCAAGAGGACAATGTATTTCATTAATGTTCATTTTTTCTATAGGATCATTTCTGTCAAACAATGTTGTTATTTCATCATTGTGGGCTACATTTATTACTCACATGGTTTGATCAGCTTGATAATTATTAAGATATGACATTCCATCAACTAAAGTACCTTCAACGTTCATTTTTTTCTTCAAAAAATAACTTGTTCTTTATTTTGCACGTTGTCCACCATTCATCAGCACTCCTTTTAGTTGAAGGATATTTCGCATAGTAAACTTGTTGTGCTTGCTCAGCTAGAACAAATGGTTCATTTGAATTAAATATTGATCTACGCTTCACATCTTCCAATCCATAAGTGTCATCAACCTTAAAATCATTTTGTGGATCAAATCAACGACAACGCAATATGAAAACATTCATGTCCCCAATGTATGATAATTCAATAATTTGTTGATGACACCATAATAATCCAACTCATTTTTACCATACAAATAACCTCTAACACAAATGCCACTATTCATGGTAAATTTGTTTCTTTCATACTTTCGGTGTGAAATCTATAACAATTGACGATGATATCATTATAAGTTGACACTTTTTTTTTGGGTCATAACTCAAATTTCTAATGTCTCTATTTGTCACTTTGTCGTTAAACACTTGCTTCTTAAGCCAACTCAAAAATTGTTCATCTCAAAGTTGCAAAAATTGATCATTTGTCATATTATAATTCAATTATCTTTGAAAATATTCAAATTCCCTATACAAAAAATAAAATATATGAATTGTGATATTTATAACATAATATAAAGTAATATTCAGTAAGTAATCTTACTTTAGATAATAGGCGTCATTTTCAAAGTGTTGATGAGGACATAACTTTTCGCAATCAATAAATCATCGTCGGTTAACATAAATTTATGTGTTCTCCCAATCGAACGTGCTGGAAACTTAAAAATGTATTAGCCCTCCATATTGATCTCCTATCCACCATCGTCATTTCGTGGGACTTGGGTTCATCTTGTTTGAATTTCAGGTTCAAAGTGCAACGATGTGAAATTAGAAACTTCTTCATAAACGTAAGCTTCACATATAGATCCTTCAATTTTTGTCTTATTTTTTTGTCTTTCTCTTTAGGTACAACATGCACCTCTCAAATGGATACATCCATCGAAATTGTACGACCCTGCTACCTTTGCCTCATAAGTGAGATGGATGACCAATACTCCATGACATCAAAGAATGATGGTGAAAATATTTTTTCTGCTTTGCATAAGATAATTATAATGGATGATTCCAAATTGTTATTGTGCCTTGAAATATTATACCTTGTACTCAAAATTTAAAAAAAAAGAGAATCTGTGAGGGTAGCGGAGGGCTTGGGCCGTTAGTGAAAACTTTCTTCTATGATGTACTCTCTTCTTCTAACATAGTGAAAACTCTTCGGTGACGGCCTCCTTTGCCCGTGGATGTTTCCCTCTTGTTCACATTGATCAAGAGGGTTTTACCATGTTAAAAATTTGTGTGTCAATCTTTCTTTCTCATTTTATTCGTTGTTTTGATTCTTGGTCGATCCCTCACCCTATATATCACCTTATCATCTTTCCATATGTTAGAGGCGGACAATTCTTTAAAGAATATGTTGAACTCAGTGAGTGTCCCCCATATAAGTTTAGACAAAAATTCTTGAAAACTGATTGAAATTAATCTTTGCATAAATACGTGACAATCATGCGTCTTCATCCCAAGTATTTTACCCTCTTCAAGATTGACATAACGAGATATGTTAGATGTGTATCCGTCTGAAAATCTCAATCATTTTATTCATTAAAAAATAATCTTATGTTGTTCATTACTTAATGCATGAATAGTTTTTGACTTTATGCACTTTCCATTTTGATGAACTAATTTGAGTTATGGACGTTGCATATGAGCTTCAAATACTCTCTAGAGTTCATATCATCTTTGTCTTTCCCTTTGATGTCCATCACAGTGTTGAATATGTTATCAAAAATATTCTTTTCCATATGCATAACATCTAGATTATGTCGCACTAGATTTGAGGACCAATATGGTAAATTCTAAAAAATACTTCTCTTTCTCAATTATGATCAATTTCATATCCAGATGGTCCAATTGTGGATGACTTCAACCCAAAAGCTATAGGACCAATCACATTAACTTATGATAATGCTTCAAGACTACTCATTATGATTAATGGTAATTTTTTTCTATAGTTGTCTTATGAAAAAAAAATTCTATCACGCCGCATCGGATGATCGATCGGCAAAATAATTCGATGACAATCAAACCAACACAATTTTCAAGTAAAATGATTGTGTATTTTTCCTACAAAGTTGACATGCAAGTTTTCCTTTAGTGTGTCATCCACTTAACATTCCATATGCAGGGAAGTCATTAATCGTCCATAACAGTGCCACTTTCATAACAAAATTTTGCTTCTTTGAACTATCATATGTCAAAACTCCATCCTCCAATAACATTTTCAATTTATTAACAAGAGGACTGAGAACAAATCTATACTTTTGCTCGACAACTTTGAACCAAAAATCATGCAAGTCAATTCTTTACTATAAAGATTTATTTGATTTCATTGATTAGTAGATAAAATGTTATTGAAAAAATGTTAAGAGTTAGAAATATATTCATAAAAAGATTGTCACCATGATATGTAATTTATTGACATAAGTGTATTTCACCATGTTACTCAAAAGACAAATGCACAACCGATACGGGCCATGCTCGCTCATGACGCGGGCCTTGTCGAGCCTGAAAATGGACTGTGCCCGTCTAACACGGGTCATGTTTACTTGATTAATATTGTTATATATTGATTATTGTTAATTATTACATGAAATTAAACATAGATGTGTATGATAATAGGGTCTAAAAAGGATTGTTGCATGTGATTGAATTGAACATAAAGTTGATGACTTGGTTCCCGATGAATGGGACCCCATATGTGGGTAATTGGACTCCTTCGGGGGTAATTGGGTTCCTTCGGAAATAATTGGGTCTCTTCGAAGACAATGAATTAAAAGATTTCCTTTGGGAACAATTGTTACTGATTATTGAATTTCAAGCCTAGCTAGCCTTCATGGGCACCGGGGGTAAAACAAATGACCTTCGTGATTAAAGACTCGCCAATTGATTGATTATTTAATTGAATAACTTGGGACAATAGAAAAATAATAATTTATCAATGAGTCCTAAATAAAATATTGAATTGGGCTTAAACCTATGAAATAGAGAATATTGGGCATTGTGTCATAACAATGCCATTGAGATTCTTGCACTTGAATTGATTATTGATATGGTTATAATACAAAACGAGATAATGTAAAGGTAAAGGTGAAACATGTATTGTATGGTAAAGTTATTATATTTAATTGCTCTATATGTCATTATATATGATTTCCTATTATTTCCTTTACATACTGGACTTCATTGCTCATGGGATATTGTTTCCTCTGCCTTTAATCTTGTAGGTGAGGGAGGTAATGATGAATAGATGACGACGCTATTGATGCAGACGTTCGTGATGTGAAAGCTTGCAGATGATAAAAGTCTAGCTTGAGTCAAACTGGTCTTTACAAAGTTTAATTAGTTATGTCTTTTCTTTATATTAAAGAGATGTAACATGATATTTTATTTAGCTAGACTATTTTATTAAAGTTATTGCTTCCGCATATTGTTGATCGAATCTTTTGGTCAAAGTAGTATTGTCGTAACATCTCCAAATCTATATTTCGCCATGTGGCAGAATGTGAATTTGAGAGTGTTAAAATTATTATCATAATGTAAAATATTTACATGAATACATCCCAAATAATAGAATGAAAAAAATCTATTATAATCGATAAAAAAATCAATCATACAAACATATATAAGAAAAAAACACTACAACAAAAACACGTCATCAACAAAGAGAAAAATTGTCACTAATATCAAATTTTCGATCGTTAAAGATCAATAACGACCAGCATATCCGGTTGTGATCGGTCGTTATAGATGTCGCCGTTAAAAGTTAATAATGACGATTTAACTTGATCGATCGTTATATGTTATTAACGACCATAAATAATATGGTCTTTAAGATTATGTTATGACCATTAAATAGGTCACTAATCCTCATTTATGACCAACAATTGTAGACGTTAATAATATTTGTCGTCAAACTATTTGGTCGTTAAATCATTTTGCCGACCAAATGATTAATGGTCGTCATTTATATTATTTAACGACTAAAACACCCGCCGTTGAAGTACATTAATGAGTAGTTATATTCTAGTCATTAAATAATTTTGGTGACCATTACATTGGTCCTTAAAGTTCACTATTGAGCATAAAAAGATATTAACGACCACCATGAAAGTTGTCGTTAAAAGTCTTAATAACACATTTTTCTCAAAACAATGATCGACATATGATTGTTTACCATGCATTAAACATGACAATGACACATTTTAACATATATGTAGCATAATACATTTCAACACATATTTAAATCATTATCAACAACACATTTTTCACAAAAATCATTTAACACAACTAAAATAAAATGAGGTACCACAATCAAATTTTCATAATTTTAAATAAAGATTATCATTAAAAAATGTTCATAGCTTTCAAGTTTTGTAACATTAAGCATTCAAATTATTTGCATCATTACAATCTTGATTCCCCAAAAGAACAACAAAACGTTTTTTACATCCTTATTTATTTCTAAAAAAAACTAGAGGTTGAGCCGCTATCCGAATATCATTTCTTTATCTTTAATTCCATATCTTCGGTACCAGCAAAATTAATAGAATATCTCATAATTTTTTTTCAATAAATGCAAAGTAATAACTCCTCGAACAAGAAATAAAAAATAATGGAATTAGCACAAATATTTGATTAGGAGAACAATATATGTAAATCTTGAACAAATAATTAGATTCTAATTGATTTTACTAGCTAGGTAACAACTTGAGTAGTTCCTTTTTATGAAAGGGAGTAATCAAGAAATAATATTATGTATAATGTATCTATTTAAAAATACAAAGGGGTTCGCTATTAAAATGTCTAAATTGTTGATAGATGTCAATTTTTTTTATTCATACATGAATGTGTTTGTGATACTGATTTTTTTTCATAATATTTTTTTGTTCACAATGTTTTTTTGTTTCATGCATGAATACAATGAAAAATTACTTGTATTGCATGAATTTTTAGAATTTAGTGCTGCAACACTTCTTATCGGGGATCTGAAAACTAAATTTGTAAAAAATGAGCCCAAGGAAAATGTTGTAGTTGCCCTCTTCTATAAAGTATTGACCAATTATCCAAGGATTCATTTTCATAGTTTAATTTGAGTTTCCATGTTAATGACTTTAACCAAGAATATGATTCATACTAAGAATAACACACTATTAAAAAATGTCAAGAATGTCACGATTTGACTCCTGAACAAAAGGGAACTATTATCATGTTCCTAATACCATCTCATACCTTTTTAGCTTTTTTTGAAATGGTAGATAATAGAAGGCATTCATATCAAAAAAATAGAATAAAAGACATGTGATAAGTGAATGGTTGCTGCATAAATTAGCTTTTCGAATAAAGAACAAGTTTAGAATCTCATACCTCATGGTTCGTAACATCAACTCTTTTGTTTTTTTAGTAAATTTTTTTATTAGAGCAGCGATTTTCTGAATATGAAAAATCATATGATAGTTAGACCATAATTTTGAACTGAATTAATTGACTATATACAATAATTAAGTGTACATTTGCAACATTAAAAAAAAGTAATCATATGAATAAATCGTTAATTTATGTGATCATCGAATGGACTCATTAGTAATGCTGCCTGTGGACCTTAGACATTAACTTTGGCATAACAAGCATGATATAATAGCCAAGCATCTCTAAATCAGTCTGGACATTTATCAGAATAAGCAGATTGCCTGCCAATCTGCCTAATATTAGTATAACAACTATGTGCAGCAATATTGTTCAACAAATACATGAAGTGTGTGCATATTAAGCAATCGCTAAGGGATCATAGTCACTTGCATAAGAATGACAACATACTGCTCATTGCCCTTAAAGGTAAAGCATGTAGATTGTAACTCGAATGCACAAAAATTGAACCATCAAAGGAAGAAAAATAGAAGTATTTGTGAATGACGAATAGTTCAGAAGATCATGCATACTATGATACTCATCATAAACAATGGGCAGAAGATTCAAATATGCATAGAAAATATGAGGTCCATTAATTAATTCCTGTTGGAAGGACAACATATCAGTAGGCTTGAGTTCCAATAATAAAGGAGCATGTTCACATAGTTGCCATCAATGATTGATTTGCCTCCAAAGAAACCACACAATCTTCACGGGCTATGGCTGCTACCCAGAGAACATCTCGTCCAGACCCAACACCTAACCAATGACTGGCTCTTTATTGCATAATCCTATTGTATTTACTTACTTGCATGTAGCTGCCAACATCACGTAACCTTTGATCCATCAATGAAAAAATAAGGATGGTTAACTCTCCTGGTTAACCATCCCATTTTTGGAAAAAAATAAAGGAAAATAAACATGCATGAAATTAAGAAATCCTTGCTTGAAGGGTATGTTAGGATTGAACTAGCCCAAGTTTTCTCTAATTCTAAGTCTTGTTGGAGCTACCTGTGACTCATAGTTACTAATTGACATTGTAGTTACCTTATTGGCTGTATTGATGAAAGGGGGGAGAATGAAGGGGAAGCACCTTGAGTTGAACAGGAAAAGAGGGCACACAATCAAACATATACATGCATGAAGGCAATGTGGGAAATACTCTTCTTCTTCAATTTGTGCTCCTTGTCCTCACGTATATGACCTCCGAGAGAGAGAGAGAGAGAGAGAGAGAGAGAGAGAGAGAGAGAGAGATGTTAAAGTACACTAGGGCAGCAATGGTGGCCGGGAAACAACAACGCTGGCTGTAGGCCACAATGCTGACAATAGGGCACCATCGACAATATAGGTTTAAGGGGGTAGAAGAGGAAAACTAATTATTTTCTTTTATAATCACTTAGGATTTTCCTTTTTTTTCATGATTTTCTATTGAACGGTGCAGATGCAATTTTTTTAGTATAGTGAATTATTATTCTTAGGAAAGAGATCTTTTGGTTAACTAATAAATTAACTATGGGGAATTTGCTTGTTTTTAACATACGTCTTAAAATCTGTTAGTTTTTTTATAAAAATATGTGTTGGAGGAAAAAATTTTTAGTTGCCCACAAGTTAATTGATTATTAACGACGAGATTTTTAATCATTAATTCTAAAAAACTTAACGTTGATATTCATGATCATAATTAATTGATGATTAAAAATGAGTTAAATAGGTGATCATTAATTACTATTATTAATTATCGGCCCACAATTTATTGCGACAAAAAATTTTGCTAGTCGTTGATTCGTTAAGTAACGACGACTTTATTTGCTCATCATTAATGAGTATCATTAATGACCATTTTTTGCCTCGTCATTAATATTTGATCGTTAAAGATCACTTTTCTTGTAATGGAATTAAAGGATCATTGAGATATTGAGGTCAAAATTGAAAGATCATAGGTTAAAAATTTTAGCACAATGAAGCACGATTGCCTCGTGTACATGAAATGAAACACTTTATGCATGGACACAGATGAGAAGCATGGGAAAGCATTTGGATTTTGGACCGTTGTATAATCAATAATGAGTTTCATAGGCAATATCAAGAACATGCAAACTCGTGAAAAGCAAACCACCAAACTTAATTGACACTATTATACCACCATTAACAGACAAGAATCCTGAGCCATTATACCCCTACACATGTAGTTCACTCGCAGATTTAACTCTGACAGCATGGGAGAAAAGTACTTCTACGTCGACTAGATTAAGATTCTCCTACATAAGTTTTATGAATCGTTTAGAACGAGTAGTAAATAAAAGCTTCCCAGTATTCAACTATTAAATCTGCATCCTAATAAAAGTCCTAATCGATCCAAAGCATGCAGCAGGGACGCTAGACAGCAGAAGGCATCTCAACCTCCTTCGTCTTGCTTGGATCCTCTTCATCCCAGTTGGTAGTGCGATAGAAGCACCCGTAGAGGAGCAACTGAATGAAACCAAAGACGGCGCCCAGCCCGTTGGGAATCTGAGGAAATTGAGAGAGAGTTTAAAGTTACAGTTCCTGCAGCATGCGTGTGCTTGCAATACAATGGCAGTAGCTTGAGGGAGTATAATATGTACGTACCACAAGAAAGATGTCGAAGGGAAGGACTGCATAAGTCGTCCAGCAGATACCATTTAGGAAGCATACAAGCGACAGCAAGAATGGCATGTACTTGACGCTCTTAGTTTGGATCACAAGTTTCTAGCAGCACCAAAACAGAAGCATGTATGAGCAAGTGCAGCACTAAGGCATGAATGCATAAGTACGCCAAATAGGCATGTTAGTTAGCTGGAATATGCGAACCACTTAATAAAAGACAAAAAAAAATAGATATAGTGACAAGAAGAGTATGAAGATAACTAAATAACGTAACAAAAAGGGATCGATAGTAGCATTCAGATGGGTGCATGAATATAATAATTAGCTGAATGCCATATCATGTCAAGTTCTGTGTTATAAAGGTGAAGTATTAGATAAGGAGTAGGTAATGTTTCTCGAGGGCACAATTACAGATATTAAAGTCTTATCAATAAATATGATGGCTTGATATATAATAGTGCACCAGACTCAATGAAATATCCTCTGTGTTCATAACATATAGAGATTAATAGCTAATATTCTTGTAATTAAAACTTCTAATGCTGATTAATTACTTGCTACAATAATCAATGCTAATAGCTTAGTCGATTGCATGCTAACTTATTCAAGTCTAGCAAATAAGCATATGGATCAATAAGTTTATATTTTAATCGACCAACATCGAAACACAAATATAATTTAATATAAACACAGATCATAGTAGTAAAAATCCGCACCTAATTAAAAGTGATGAATGACTTCCTATTCCAATTATAAGTGGCATATTAGTTTTATGAAAGTTGAAAGAGAATTTGCTAACAAAGAGATACCGTGCAGTGAAGCGAACGATAATATGGTAATTAAAAGAACAAATAACAGTCATTTGTTGTGCATAACTCATTACTACTTTCCTTTTATTTCCCTGTTTTCGTTGCTATTTCATATCATAGCCAAAGTGTGACTGACCAACGAACATCCTAAAAATACTTGCGTATTAACTTCAAATGCTGAAGGCTGTACGTTATCATTATGCATGCATGAATGTGTAAGAAAGCAAAGAACATGGAGCGCAAACCCCGTTTGCAACACAAATAAAACAAAAGTGCCGGAAAGATATACGACGGCCAAGTTTTGGTTGCTCCCTTTGCGTCTAATTTTTGAAAATGCAGGTCATGATAATAGTGCTATGTGCGTTTGGATTATCAATAAAAGCTATTTTCTATATAGAAAAAGAAATTACATGCAATTTAACTAATATAACATAATTTTGTTTAGAGAAAGATAGTATGCAATGTGACTAATATAGTAGATTATTGCCACTAGTAGGCATAAAAAACTGTCGTCACTTCTTTATTTTAACAGTAATATTATGATGCAACCATGCCACGGTACAGTTCAGTTATATTTAATTACCTTTTGAAACATATATACATTTATAAACAGTAAAGTTAACTCAGAGATAAAAGAAGGCAGATTGTCACCATGACAGTGAGAGGCGCGGCATACATGCAGGTGCCAAAGATGACGCAAAGGCTCCCGACGATTTGAGTCCTCTTCTCGTGCGAGTGCGCCGTCGTCAGAACCACGACAATGACCCCTACCATGAACAAAAACTCGGCCGTCAAAATCTTTATCACCTTCATCTGCATATTGTTCACGCATACACAGATACAAACATGTCATCGACAGAGGAGAAAGATATGGAGACGGAACGGAAATATTAAAAAAAGAGAAGAGAGAGATCGAGAACTTACTCGGGTTTGCTTATTAGTGTAGATGAAGAAGATGGCGAGGTAGATGGACTCGATGACGAAGCCGATGCCGTTGATGGTGTAGACGAGGGTGCTGTTGGGGTGGACGACGGGGAGGCCATAGAAGACCCAGAGCATGCAGTTCATGAGCGTCGCCAGGTATGGCATCGGCGAGAACTGCTTCACGTCCTTCTGCTTCCATATCTTGTAGAAGGTCGGCCTGCATCAAACATCAACACCGCAACACCGCCTCCATTAACATTTATTACTCAGTTTCAATCAAACAAGAAGAAAAAAATAAATTCTTTTCTCAAGAGTGAAACAGATCTGTGTTCTGAAGCCCGAACAAAGGAGTGACAGTGCTCTGTTAACTTACACCGGAGACAGGAACAACCCGAAAGAGATCACATTGCCTGCAACAAGAAATTACAACATTTATTTCTTGCTAAACGATCGAACACACGAAAAATGAGTAATAATCAAAAACTTTGATCTCATAAAAAAAAGGGTTATCGAAAAGATTGGAATTTGGGGAACAGCGACGCGATATGGCAACTAATTAATAATACTCAGATCGAGAAAGGAAACAACAAAATCGCAGCAAAAATTAGTTGAAAAAAAAATCTAAATAAGATGAACAAATCAACCTGAGAGCATTTGTCATACCAATGACGCCAATGATCGTGCGGATTTGGTTCTGATCCATCTCGACGCGTCTCTCTCTGAAACTAAAACCCTAAACGAGAACCCAGAAAACAAAATGCGTGTGATCGATAAACAAACACCACCAAATTGAAAGACAACCTTAGAGACGCACCGATCAAAGAGGAGATGAGATCGAGATCGAGATCGAGATCGAGATGGATGGAAGCAGAAAGAGCTGCGGCGCTTTCGTACTCCACACTCTTCTCTTTGTTCCTCCCTCCTCAACTCAACTCATTTGGAGCTCTTGTGCATGGCGTTGGGGACTCGACTGCACCATCGTTTTATATAAGTGGTAGGGTTTACACCAAAATATGGCACTCCCACAATTTACGGATAATTGCCATCTCTCTAGAGTAAATTGAATAGGTTAAAAATTCGATTTCGGAGAAAATATCAACCAAAACTAATTTATTTATCTTTTTTTATTTTTTTAACATTCAATATTTTAATTTGAATTTAAAAATAATTTCATTCAGATGAAATTATTATTATATGATTTTCTATTACATTTCTCATCCACTTGATGATTCTTTTAATTAATATTCGATGGATATATATAAGTGCAGAAAATGATATAGGATCACAAATGTTTATTTGGTTGAGATAAAATACTTTTATTTATTACAATTCAAAGTCTAAAGTGAAAAAATATCCCGTTTTTTTACTTGTTTGGGCAGTTCATTAATTTTTGCATCGGATTTACCATTTCTATACCGAGATCACAAATATCTTACTAAAATTGAATGTTTTTTAAGATAAGGTCACATAATGATTTAGTTTTTAGTTGGTATACTCTATACAACCATCTTTGAAGGATATGTTGAAAGATTTGCTATAGCATGGGATATATTGAAGTTTGGATATTGTTTTTTTTTCTAAGTTCGAAACAAAAAAATTAATGAGTCTAAAATATTTGTTTGTTCAATATGAAAGAAGGTGTTAATCAGTTAAGTTATAAACAAAAAAAAATATAATTGAAAGGATTATTTCCTTATACGGAAACAAGTATAATTGGGGGAAGGAAGGACTTGCCCTTCCCAACCCAAATTTTTGAAGTTTGATTAGTTTTTATGCACTATTACAAAAATGATATAAGTTGCCCACGGACATGCACACAGTTTTGATTTTTTGTAATTTAATCCCCATCATATACTATGGGCCCGTTTGGCTTAGCTGATAAAAAGTACCTGATAAGCACTAATGCTGATAAGCATTTTAAGTGTTGATACTTATTTTAAAATATAAATAATTACATGTTTGAATAAAAGTGCTGATAATATCAATAAGTAGTTATAATGTTTGTTAAAATAAATATTGATTAATATATCCTTAAAGTTATATGATAATAATATTAAAAATATGGATAAAAGAGTAATATAGTTAGTTAAAATTAATAAGTCAACAACTTTAAAAATAAGCAGGGGGGACTCTGCTTACTTTTTTTCAACTTATAAGTAGTTACCTAACAACTTATAAAATATCAATAAGTAGTTATAATGTTTGTTAAAATAAATATTGATTAATATATCCTTAAAGTTATATGATAATAATATTAAAAATATGGATAAAAGAGTAATATAGTTAGTTAAAATTAATAAGTCAACAACTTTAAAAATAAGCAGGGGGGACTCTGCTTACTTTTTTTCAACTTATAAGTAGTTACCTAACAACTTATAAGTATATTTTTTTAGTTACCAAACATGTATATTTTTTAAAATTTACTTATAAGTAGTTTTAACCTACTTATAAGCTTAGCCAAACAGACTCTATATATTATTTGATATATAAATATATCTATGGAAAATGATATTTATTTAAAAGAAAAAATTTCAACAATTAGCAAGAGCATTCGAGATGTCAAAGGTACAAAATGTCTAGATGGACACTCTTCCCAAAAGAAATTTTGAAGGCTATTTTCTAAGTATGGCATCTTGAAATACATGTTTCAATTAAAAAAAATAAAAAATATGGAAGAGCATGCGGGATATCGTGCATATAGCTCTTTATATTCCAAGGACATATAGTCGCTTAGTTGTAATCTGATCAAGGGTTGATGAGCATACTTGTCAAAATTATGATCTAGATAGTAAAATCGCACGATCTTACGATCTTATCAAAAATTCACGATATCAATCTTAATAAAAGGATTGAATTCTTAGGATCGTAAAATTAAGATTGTAAGATCTTACTATCTTAGTTTAAAAAAAGTATTCTTTTCATATTTTATTTTAAAAAAATAAATGTTATTGTGGTAATATATTACATTATATTTTATTTTTTTATTTTAAAGCATAAAAAGTGGAAAATTAATAAATGATAAATTTATTTTAAAATTACTAAAAAAAATGATTGGATATATGTATATTTTTAATGGGCGTATACTATATTATAAAAAAATTATAGTCATAAATATTATGTTATATTAATATAACTTTATTTTAAGCATATAAAGTTTTAAAGTGACAAAAATTTAATAACAAATGTAAAAAAATACTAAGATATATTTAACAAATCATTGTATTGATGTATATTTTAATATATATTTATTTTAAAAATATTTTTTATTTATAGGTAAGATCTTACGATCCTCGATCCGATCTAACAATCTTCAACCTTATCACTCCCTTCCGGTCCTAGACTATTTTATGCAGTATTGACCTCTTTAAATATATGTTTTAATTAAAAAAATAAAAATATGGAAGAATGTGCAAGATCAAGCATATAGCTCTTTATATTCCAATGACATTGTCTTTTAGTTGCAATCTAATCAAGGGTTGATGAGCATGGTTGTCAAGATCATGATCTTGACCGTAAGACATATCGCACAATTTTATAATCCTGCCAAAGGTCTGTGATCTCGATCTTAATTTTTTTTTCTTTTTTTCATACTTTCTTTTAAAGAAATAAATATTATATTGGTAATATATTACATTAAATTTTTGAAAATTTATTTTCGGAGCATAAATAAATGAAAAATAATAATGAAAATTTATTTTAAAAATACTAAAAATGATTGATATATTTATATTTTTAGTGGGAATATATATATATATATATATATATATATATATATATATAATAAATTATAGTCATAATATTACGTTATATTTATATAACTTTAAGCATATAAAGTTTTTAAAGTGACAAAAAATTAATAGTAAATGTAAAAAATATTAAGATATATTTAACAAATAATTGGATATATGTATGTTTTAATATATATTATTTTAAAAAATTCTTTATAGATAAGATCTTACGATCTGATATGACGATCTTCGAGTTTATCGCCCCTTCTGTTTCAAGGTAAGATCTCAATCTTGACAATCCTAACCGTTTATATTTAAGTACTCCACGATGCAGCCCCATGCCTTTGCTCTAGGATAATGTCGACATCATGGAGAAGAGCTCATGTGCAAAGGAAACCTCATTAGAAGATATAATTAAGTAGTTTGGTTCTCATGCCTCGTCGGCTCCCACGAATGAACCATATGAGTTTATTTTAACCATGTTCTGTTTGTGTCTTTATTGATTAATGCGGGGCCTACACTAAAAGTAGTTAAAATCTAAAAAAATGAAAAAGGTGTTTGTGTTAAACATCTCACCTAATCCTATTTATATAGGATATGAGTCACATTAGAGTCATGCGAAGTTATGTGGTGAAGAATTTTTTTGTAGCTGCACGAAGTCGCTGAGTTGCACAACATCGAGAAGAGAAATAAACTAAAGAAGAGAGAGAAGATCTTCTTAAGTCATATCGAAAATGAGTTTTGATCCATTTTTTTTATGAAACTTCAAGTATCTATAATCTTCTCATCATCTTCTGATATTTCAAGATTAGTTTTGCAGGTTATTATTATATTATTCCTCTACGTAGATTAGAAAAGAAAACTTTGTATCCATAGAATTTATGATTTGCTCTCATAGTTTCTCCATCTCACCTTGAGAGGTTTTTACTTAAATCATTTTTGCTATTTATCTACATTACTATCACCATCCCATTTAAATTTATACAATAGAAAAAAAGAATAATTTTGCATATATTTATTCGATCATTTATCTAGTGTTATGAAAGCATATTACTAAATTACATAAATTTAATGGAGGACAATAATATCCCCAATCGGATATCTATGCTGATAGAATCAAATTATTCCATTTGAAAATCTTAATTTTCAAATGAAATATTATCTGAATTATAAAGACCTTTATGATTCAATTGAAGGTGATGTTGCAAAACTTGAGCATGATGCACTATAGCCAAAACATCAATTGAAAAGATTGAATAGAGAAATACAAGAATCAAAATAGTACACATTGACTCCTTGACATAGTAAGTATTATTAAGGGAGAATCAAAATGTTATGAAGAATTCTTGTCGCATGAGCAAAAAGATGAGGAATGCATGTCATGCAAGATGAAATGCAACTTTTGCATGAGAATAACACTTACCAACTGGTGAAGCCTGAAGACAAAAAGACACTAAATAACAAATGACCATTTCATTTGAAAAGTGAAGAAAATAATCAACACCCATAATATAAGGCAAGATTAGTTGTCAAAGAATTTAGTTAGAAGAAAATAATGACCTTAAATGAGATATTCTCACTAGTAGTTAAGATGTCATCAATTCATATAGAGTTCTTGGATTAACTACTATTAAGAACTTAGAAGTTAAGAAATTTGACGTCAAGACAATTTTTTTTCTCCATAGTGATTTGAAAGGGAAATTTATATGGAACAATATGAAGGGTTCTAGGTGAATGCTATGGAACATCTAATATGTAAATGGCAGAAACACGTATATGGAATCAACGAGACAACTCATCATTAGTATAAGAAGTTAGAATCATTCATGATGTAGCAAAGATAAGAATAAGACAAACACATATCATTGTTTCTTCGTGAAATATTTTTCATACGGTGACTTTATTATTTTGTTACTATACGTTGATGACATGCTTATTGTACACTACAAGAAAAATGATCATTAATGATCAAATGTTAATGCCGAAATGAAAAAAATAGTCATTAATAATAATCATTAGCGACAAGTAAATAAAATTGTCATTAATTAATAAATTTACAATGATGATTAAAATTACTCGTCGTTATAAAGTATGATCCGGTCATTAATAATAGTAATTAATGACCACATATTTAATTTGTCCATAATATATATCGTCATTCAGAATTTGGAAATTAAAAATCTCGTCGTTGATAATCAACTAGTTGGCGGGTAACTAAAATAATCTCCCACCTGCAATTTTTTTTATAAAATCTTTTAATAGATTTTAAGATAATTAATTTGTTAATTAATAAAAAGATCTTCTTAAGAATCCATATGCCAAAAGAATTAATCTACATCGTTTGATCGAAAGATGAAATCATAAAACAAAAAAGGAAAATATTAAATAATTATAAAAGGAAATATGGTGCCTGTAGAGGTTTCTTCTTCCCCGATCAATATGTGTCTGTTGTTGCTGCTGTGCGCACCTGCAAACAAGTTGCCTCTCCACCTTCCAACGTTCGTGCATGCTTGTCGCCCCCGCCTGCCGCACCCTAGTCGTGATAAAAGAAAGATTGACAAATTGAAATTAGAGTTAAGTTAATGAATTTTCATGAAAGATTAAGGAGCGATAAAGCACGTTCTTGATATGAAGATCACCCATGATCGAGAACAACACAAATTTTAACTTTCATAAAAGAATACATTGAGAAAGTCTTAGCAAGATTCAATGCGAGAAATGTAAAAGTAGTTTCATCACCATTTGAAAATCACTTCAAGTTGAGTACTAAGCAGTATCCAAAAGACAAAGCTGAAAAGCTAAAAATGAAGAATGTACTATATGCATCTATAATTGGTAGCTTAATATATGCAATTATTTGCGCAAGGGTGGCAATATCATATGCAGTTGGTGTGGTCGATTCAAAATATAATTCAACTATAAATAAGATATACGAAATACCTCTTGCAGCGGAAATAGAGAATATCGTAGTCGAAGGAATTCTTCCACGAATACTGGCAGCACGTTGGCTTGACTTCGTCGTCGGGAACCAAGTTACGTGAACTTGGAACATAACTTCACAACTCAAGTTCCTAGAACAAGATAGAATGATCTAATAATTTTCTTCTCATCTGTGTCATGGACCTATGTCCTGCTGCCATATATATCGTATTGAAAAACGGCAGTTGTTGGAGAGGAAGGGATGGTCACATCAATGTGACAATCTGTGTCTCTTCGCACAATAGCACGAAGAGGCAACGCCTCTTTTTCCTTCCAAAATGCATGTTGGTGCATGCTTGAAGGTGAACGGCCCCAATGCGGGTGTTACATCAACAATCTCCCACTCGCTTGCAATGGGCCAGTGTCATTCTCTATCCTTTGTTCATAATATAACAAATGAGTCATGCGACCTTCGAGTACAAGCACAACATAAATATGGGAGCATACTATTGTGACATGTTAGGAATATGCAACTGCTCAATCAACTTAAGAGCCTTGTCATGACCTGTTAGGGAAAACATAATGCTCTAACACTAAGTTAGATTATGATATGTTAGGGAAAACATAATCACTCAAATATTTTGTAAGTAGGGATCATGACTCACATAGTTGCTCAACAAACTTTTTAAGTCAAGAATATGACATACATAGTTGCTAAAAAAATACGTATTCATTGTACCCCATATCAGTTTTGTTGCACAATCTAGACACCCCGTGTCTGACTCCTCAGTAATCAATTTCGCATGCATGTAAAGTCATTTATCCTTCTCAAGGATAAACTAGTTGGCCAACTGCATATGAAATTCTTATGCAACTCATTACAGATCTTCCTCTCACTCTCATACTTCTTAATCACATATTAGTTGCTTTCCCAGACATGGCTCGATTGGCCGCTCACTTTTGGTCTTTGAGTACTCCACTAAAGTAGCAGACACTAACCCATGATCTTGAAGCATAGCCAAGAGTCTAAGGGCACACATAGACTAATCAATCTATAAAGACTCACACCATGACGGAGGTGAATAAATTGACTCGTCATGTCTCAAGGTCGACTTAGCATACTTGATTCTAAAATACAAGTATTGCGGTGGATATTCTCATTGAAGGAGCGTATATCTTTAACTTTGAAAAACTTGACAACGCACAAACTTAAGTCTAGTCGCCCACTTATGGCGTCTGACTTGAGTCCTCTAACTGCTCGCCCTCTTCGGGCATCAAGTTGAGGTCTCATGCTCTTATCAGGCTACATAAAATTACTGTAATTCATGTATATCTCGAACACATCGAGACGGTTTTAGATCATTTCTACACAAGAAATACATCAGTTTAAATTTTCTTCTCTGCTCGCTATCTCCTAAGCGTCGGAGGCATTTACTCGTGTGGGTGAGTAAGCTCATGCCTGATCGACATATTACACATACATAATAAGAACTTATCACAAGGATAATTCATGAAAACAATATTTTATTTATCAAAAGAGTTTGAGTACATTTCTTTATTATATCCTACCCAATCCTAGTGTATTTACATGTCTCAAAAAAACTTCTCTAGGTAATGGCTTGGTGGACGGATCAATAACCATTTTATGCATGAATATGTACTCAACTAATATCTCTCATTTCACTTCTTCGTCTCGTACAAACTTGTATATAGTGTAGATATGTTTTTTTTACAATGATATTTCTCGTCCTTTATATAAGCGATGACAGCTTGATTATTGCAGTATAGAATTACTTTCTTCATTGCATCATTTGTGAAGCGTAAGTGTTGAAGGAACCTGTTTAGCCACAAAGCCTCTTACATTGCAGCTGAACATGCGATGAACTTTGCTTCCATAGTAAACAATGCTACACAGTTCTGCTCTTTTGCATTTGCCGTGACTTACATGTCTTGTTTCACTTGGGATGCCTACCGCCTTGTCCATTAGATTCAGCAACAAATACTTGAGTGGAGGATTTCTAAGTCTCCATGTCTTCTTCCTCCATTTCCAAATGACGTGCAACTTGGTCAAAAGTTTTGACATTGTCATTATGCATCAAATTAGTACGCATATGATCCCAACTACGCGGAAGAGAGCGGATGAGGGTTTGAACATGTTGTTCATGATCAAGAACTTGTCCTGCGCTTTTGAGCTCATGAATCATGTTTGACATTTCAGTCAGGTGCTGCCTCATCCTATGATTTGGACGCTTTCTGTACGAATCAAACTTTATGTTGAGCATATGACGCTTGGTTGTTGANCCTGCGCTTTTGAGCTCATGAATCATGTTTGACATTTCAGTCAGGTGCTGCCTCATCCTATGATTTGGACGCTTTCTGTACGAATCAAACTTTATGTTGAGCATATGACGCTTGGTTGTTGACGTAACACCAAATTTCTTCTGGAAAGCTTCCTAGAGTTCGAAATCCATCTTATGGACTTTATATTGACACATGAGAGCATTGTCCATCGTGCTCAGCAACGTGATGCGAGCAATGCGACTCTTTCTCAACCAAGTCTGATATGCCTCAGAATTCCTCATGGCTTGAGTGGTGTCACTAGCAGATGATTCTGCTATAGGATCATTTCCAGTGTCAACAGATACATGTTCAACCATCATATAGTTAATTGTCTCTAAGACATCTCGTTCCCTTAGTAGGTATCGGAATTTACGGTCACCGTTCAACTTCCCACCCTTGTTCAAATCAGCGATTATGAATTTTGATGCTATTATCTAGTTTTACAACAAATAAAGGAAGATGTTAGTGTTATGCATGTCTTAATTTGTTGCACAAAATAATGATTTTTTTTTATTTTCAAAGGTAATGACATCGAAAGGTCGCTATGCTTCCACTTATCTCCCACTATCCCAAGGATAATCATAATTCATTCACTTAACAATGCGACAAATAATCTATTTTATAAATTTTAGATTGATGACAATATAAAATCATCGAAACTCATTGCGTGTGACACATAATATTGTTTTTGAATTGGCCAGGACAATCAGACATGGACCGATCGGGAGCACTTCCCCGAAGGGTACCAATTAAGTAATCACGTCCATCATTCACATCAACACCAAAATAGAAAAAAATGTGTAGTCACAGTTAAACATAACCATATTTTCATATACTGCGTTGACAATGCACTATGCTAGTTTTTCAGAACCTTTCTAGACATGCATTCTCTTGTCACGCACCACACGGCGGAAATATATTGGTTATTGTAATTATAGTGAGTTTCTAAGTGCCTTAGTCCTAAAAGAACTACTCTTATGTTTCAAAAATTCGTATTTGTATCCTAGGTTTGTGTAATTAACTAACTAATTATAATTTCAATTTATTTCCTAGGTTTCAAGGTTTTTATGAAACATTTATAGCACATAATATTAAATTAATTTCACAAAGAAATTAAAGTATTATCTAATTTCAACGCATGAAATTAAAATGTTTATCATGCAATATCTAATTTCACAAAGAAATTAATTTCAATAAGTAGCATGCTTTTTTTATTTCACAAGAATCAATTCATTACATAACTTAGTACGAAACTAAAAAATAACATGCTATTCACACTTCTTTTCAGTAAGAAACTATTTTGCATGATCTCTAGTGTATGAGTATTTTTTTTTCTACAACAAATTTCATGCATATTTCAATTTCACGAAGAAAATTTCAACAATTACATAGTATGACATAACATATCTTTGCAATTTAGATATGCATGTATGGTGTAAAATTTGAGAAAATTATTCTGGAAAAAAGAAAAAAATATATTTTCCCTAATTTTTTGTAGCACTAGAATAGTTTTCTATCATTTTTGCAATACAATATTATTTGGAATATCAACTAATTTTAGCAAATTACAAAAAAAGATGCTATAAGTTTTGTAAATAATGATAGAAAATAGCTGGAATTTCTTTTGAAAATTTCATAATTTTTTCTTAATTGTTTGGACATTATTTGTGCATAAATGAATTTCACAAATAATTCAAATAATTGCATAATTACGAATTTGCAATTAATAATAAGCACATAATTATCAAATAATTATATAAAATCCAGAAAATATTCAGAAAAATAATTTTAATATTTTCTATTTTTTAAACAAGAGAAAAATATTTTTCTATCATTTTTTGATGTTTTTGATTTTTTTTTTTCAAAAAAAAACTGGGCCTTTAGCTCACTTCCTGGTCAAGAAGGATGCCAACCAAGCAGCCACACAAGCTGCAACTCGGGTGCCACCTTGACAGCCACGCGGATGCCACGCGGGCGGGCGCGTTTGGCATGTGCCTGGATGGCCTGCATGCGCGTCACTTGTCGCACAAAAGCTGATTTTAGTGTGTGTAGACGCCACATGGCACTGTCTGATTGACTAGTTTTTCTTTTAAAATGAATTGATCATTAAAATATCATAAAAAATCTGAAAAATTTAGAAAAAATTGGGAAAAATTTTTTAGCTCTAATATCATTTGTAGGAATTATAAAAATATAATTCAACTATAAATGAAATATATGGAATACCTCTTGCAGCGAAAACGAAGTATATTAGAGTCAAAGGAATTCTTCCACAAATATTGGCAGCACGTTGGCTTGACTTCGTTGTCGGGAACCAAGTTACGAAAAGTTGGAATGCAATTTCACAACTCAAGTGCTTAGAACAAGATAGAATGAACTAATAATTTTCTTCTTTTCTGTGTCATGGATCTATGTCCTACTGCCATATATATAGTATTGAAAAAGGGCAATTGTGAAAGGGATGGATGTGACCATCCGTGTCTCTTCGCGCACGACAACACGAAGAGGCAACGCCTCTTTTGCCTTCCAAAATGCATGTTGGTGCATGCTTGAAGGTGAACGACCCCAATGCGAGCGTTACATCAACAAATTATGTTAAAGAGCATTTGTGATGCAATCAAATGGATTCTAAATTATCATCGATAAACTTTTAAAGTCTATTTATTTTATGATCACATAGATCCAATATTAAAAGATTATTCTACCATTGATATAACAGATGATATAGATAACGGGAAGTCTACTTCTAAGTCACGAGATGGATGATCGGAGAACACTCAATGAGGACGTTGAGTCTCCTAAAAGAGGGAAGGATGCAAGTGTCATGCCTTGGGTTAGTCCCACATGGACATGTCACGATATGAATGTTGGGTATACATAAGAATATGACCTTGACAAGGAGTGATGTGTTTTGTTAAATCATGTAAGCCAAGGCCTAGAAAGGATAATATCACATCTTATCAATGATGTTATATAGGAATTTTTATAAGATATGGCAAGTGAAGGTGGTTGAGAAAAACAAGGCAAGCAAGAGGTGATAAGCTACTTATGATGATGACATGGCTCATGATAGCGAATGACTGAGGTCTAGTTATGTTGCCTTTTTCTTTTGATCATTTATGATGATTTTGTATCGTCTTTGGGCAAGTGTTGTATGTATCTTCATGTTAAGTATCCTTATGGACAAGTTTGTTTATGTTTAAAGTCATGTTTTCGGATCATGTCATTTTCTAATCAAGTTTAACATTCTCCTCTGATCGGGGCATGTGTCATGACCTTATTTGTCTTCTGTTAATGTCCGTCTTATGTTAATATAATTTTTTCATCATGTTCTTATTTCTTGTATGTTGACTATGATTGTCAATGGTCAAGTCATAAGCTATTGTCGCGTAGCGTCCATGGTGGATATTGATTCGTCCGCGTGGCGGGGTGTGCTTTTGGGGTGTTACATTTATTGACTAAAGTACTAAAACCCTTTGATATACCAATAGAAATAATCAAGGTACAATTTTATAAAAAATACGTAAAATGGTAAATTTAATAATATTATTAATGTTGAAGAAAGAATAAGACATAAGAAAGAAAAAAAAATCAAAAGGACACGTAAAAGATGAATAATTAGTGAAACTAATATAGAAGTTATAAAGAGAGGGAAAAGAAATGGGTGAAGGAATGACTTGAGTAGTTACCCCAATTCAAGTAAAAATGATTCATAACAATTATTTATCTTGTCTTGACCATATTAATCATATTATGTGGTCAAATAGCAAGTTAGCTCAATTCATATATGTAAAATTGATCTTCAACAATTATTTGTCTTGTATTGACCAAATCAGATGTGAATTGTTAATTTTCTCGTTTCTCGTATCTTGTCTAAAAGAAAAATGGAATGATGGAAGGTGGTATATTAAATTTGTATTTCAAAACAGAGGAAATATGATGAGTTAACATGAACTAATATTCTAATTAATGCCAAATTTTAGATTACTCAATGAAAGAGAGAAAGATGTGAGAGAAAAGAAAAAAATCAAGGAAAAAAAAGATAAATGGCAAACTTGGAGAAAGCTCCTGGTGCTTTATATAAACACCATATATATTGATTTTACATTATTTTTAAAATCAGTATTTTTGTAAAAATTCATGAAATTACAATGTAGACAACAAATGGAACATGAGATGTTAGGATTAATGTTAGTATGTAGATAAATGATGGAAATTGAGGTGTTCAAATTAAATGGTGCAAATGAATATCAGAGAGAAAAGAGGGAAGGAAATAAAAATTTAAAAAATGTAAAAAAACTGCAAAAAGAACATTTCAAATTCTAAAAGGAAAAGTATATGTGTGTGAAAATAATGGAGGTGCTTCCTACTTAATCTTGTATACCGTAAGATGTTAGATTTATGGTGAATATAAAACATTCTCTCTTAAAGAGTTTACTACAAATTATTAGATCTACCGTATATTTAACATCTTACTATTGATAATATAAGTAGTATGATGTTATCTACTTAAGTAGGTAGCAACTTTATTAATCTCTCTCTCTCTCTCTCTCTATATATATATATATATATATATA
>LTAE01003499.1:0-10922 GCA_001647135.1 Pontederia paniculata
ACACACACACACACACACACAGAAGTGAAGACATAGAAAATTTCCATTTATAAATGGCATAAAAGGTGATAAAAGATATACTAAAAAAATAACCATAGGCGAGCAACAAGCACCTACGTTAAGCAAATATGAACAAAAAAATCCATTCTTCATAATTGAATATGGAACTCTAGATGCAGATTAATAGGTAACTAGCTGAACATTAACCTGCAGATGGCAAACACTGTAATTCAACTACCATATAAAAGGACTGTTCTACCATATAAACACCCGGTCCTTAAGATATACTTTTGCATGAAAAAAAGTATAGGAATCATATACATCAATGAAATGTAATTGAAGATCCAGTACAAAAATCACCTGTCACAGGGATAAACTTTTGACATGTTTTTACAATAAAATTATCAGCCAAATCAGTCTCTTCTTCCTCAGCAGTAAACAGCTGTTGATAAGTCAAGATTATTAAAATGATATTCTTGAATAATTGTGAGACTATTCTACATTATATAAATTGCAAGTAAGGACATCACTTCCTAAATAAGAAACTGGGAAATGGTCTAAATTTCATGGTTGTTAAGATAAACCGTTTTACCTTGTATGATGAGAAGAGAAGAATCAGGGCTAGCAAGAAGTTCACCACCTCGAATCTCTAAATATTTAATGTAACATAATATTGAATCAGGATGAGATATGAATACAGTAATGGGAACAGACTGAAAATCTGTAACCTGAAGTGTAGCGGTCCCAAGCAAGATCATGATAGCGCGGAAGATTATTGCACCAGCAATACCATATGAAAGCACCCGATTCTAGAGTTGCAACATAGCACATACTCCTTTAGCATAGTAGAAAACTCAAATTGAACATCAAGAAATTCAAGAAGGAAAACAACGATACCTGATATGTGCTTGGTACTTTGAAATATCTGAAGACCAATACAAACACAAACAGATTGTCCACTGAAAGGCTTTGCTCCAATAAATATCTGCAATATATTGTGTTCTAGTCAAACTAATTCACCCTCAAATTATAAAGTAAAGCAGGACGAGTAATGACAGACAAAAACTGATCTCTGTGAGTCAATAAACTCAGGCTTAGAACGAACTTATACATAGGGGAAGAATTGTCATCTAACAAAGGACATATTTATCATGCACATCGCATAAGAAATTGATTGCATATGAGTACACAGAAAAACATCCCAAAAAATAAAGACCGATGAATATAACATTACTAGAATCAGATACATTCGCACGAGAAGATAAGATGATATAATGAATACAAACAGGTGATTAGACATCTTCAACATAGGGAAGGCTAAGGTACAGAAAATCAAAATCGATGAATACTTCGGATTGGAGATTTAACACGGAAAATAAGTGTTTCTCTTTTCTTTCTTTCTTTCTTGAGAGGTAAAAGCATCTCTCATATTAAATTATATCATTATGAGGGATATTTACACATAAATCTTTAAATGGACAAAAAAGATTAGCTAGGTGACATACATTTTGCATACCCTGCAAAATATTCAGATGCCTTGTCAACGCCTTCTTTAAAACCCAAAGCGACCCCAAAAGTAATGGCAGCACAAACCTATAAAAGATGAAAAATACATTCAGGAATAATTTATGATCCGTAACCACCTACATGAGGAAATTACAGCATATTTGCTTCATGGAGAGAATTGGACAAGGAGCACACCCAAAGTGCAACAGTTCTAAAAGAAGAAGCTTTATCTGTCAACACATCTTTTCTTCCACCTGAAGTAGTATCTGATGTTACATCTCCGTCAACATTTGTTTCATCAGATGTCACAGAACTAGTCCTCTTTGTTTCTTCTGCAAAGCCATTTTCATCAGCATATATAGCTACAAAAGAGAAATTAAGACGATATGTTTTTTCATTCTCTGACAAATTAAATGACAAACGTTCTCATTTAAGTGGATCTCGAGTGTGCAAACATGTTTTCTACAACAATAAATGAGAAAAGCAAGTACAAACACTGGGTCTACTTGTAAGATGATAAGAAGCAACAGGGACCAACTTCATTATCTTACCATAAATAAACATCTCTTAGTAGCCTAAAGATATCATATTAAATCACACGGATATAAATTTATCA
Source organism: Pontederia paniculata (assembly GCA_001647135.1). Taxonomy (NCBI): domain Eukaryota; kingdom Viridiplantae; phylum Streptophyta; class Magnoliopsida; order Commelinales; family Pontederiaceae; genus Pontederia; species Pontederia paniculata. Next base: position 2,123 of record LTAE01003499.1, read on the forward strand.
ATTCAAGCCCTTTGTGTAAACCTTCTCAAAGGAAGTCCTTGGTTAAAAGTATGTAACGAAATAAAAAGTCCTTGGTTAAAACTGAGTTCACGATAAATCCTTCAAGAATGACATGAACATGATTTGAAGATGTATTCTATGTATTTGGTTGTCTCCTAACGAACACAATGCAATACAAAATCTTCCTAAAAACACAAACAATAAGGGGAAAAAGGGATGTAGTCAAGTAGTTTCCCGTTATTTCTTCTACAGTTTCCAGTTTGAAGATTGATTTACCGTCATGACTGTTTTGTGCATCTTCAATTTCATGAATTCTATCTAAGAAACTAACTACGAAAACTATGGGCACCAAGCAGGCGACGAATCAGGGTTTATTAATGCCAGTAATCTCAATTTCTTGAATACTGCTAAAGTAGGAACCTTTCTTCAAGAATGGCAACTGAGCTACTAACAAGTTTCTATTGGGACAAAGTCGACTCTTTTTAATATTTTCTGCAGCACTAAAACTGGAAGTAGAAACATGTAACAAGCATATGGTCGAAAAGTTGACCTGCAATCGAGACATCTTGTTCCTCAGCGCTTCTGAAACATCGCAGACGAGCCAAGCGCCCACATCCGTAACTCGTCACTGCCATATGCATAAAGCATAACCAGGTAAGAGAAACACGAGTAGATACTGAAATGAGATCGAATTGGAAACGAGCAGCTCGAGAAGGCGCGGAAGAGCGCACCGCGCAACGGCGAGATAACAGCCGCTGCGGCGGAGGAAGGGAGGGCGGAGAGGACAGTTGGACGCAGGCCAAGGGACGTGGGACGGAGCTGCAGACGCAGTGGCGCTGGGATGAAGTGGCTGTAAAGGGTGGAAGCAACGACCGCCATTGCTTTCTCCACGGTCCTCACACCATCTGCTTGTGTGTAAGAGAGGGGACTAATAGTAATAAAAAAATCCCCTTCACATTTTATATATATATATATATATATATATATATTTTTCCTTTGCCTTCTATTTTTTGTGTCTTAGAAGTTAGAAGGCGAGTTAAAATGTAAAAATAAAACTTCAAACCCGACATAATGTAATTTAACTTTTTTGTAGTTTACGATAAAGGGATCTCTTGGTATAGGAAAATCTAAATAGATTATTAGTTATCTTATTTAAAATTCTTAATAACATAAAATGTTCACATTTGATTATAATTTTTAACTTTTTTTTCTAATAATTTAAATTATCACATCCCCGGTAATCAAAATAGTACTCACGATATATGCTTTTTAGATTAGGGTGAAACACATTTTAATGAAATTATACATTCAATCGAATTCTTAAAAAAATTGATATTTTATAATCTTAGTCTTCTCAAATTTTTCGGATTATACATGAGTATTTTCCCAAAACTTATTTTTCTATTTTTTTCCTTTTTTTGTTTGTATATAAATAATATTTTAATATTTTTTCTTTAATAATTAACTTATAATTATATTATTAATATTTATCAAACACTATCTGTTAACAATTTATAAAATATTTTAGGATGATATAAATTATCGAGAATGTACCAAACGGCCACATGTGTGTTCATGAAGACTCGTGAAGATTAACATGCCATCAATTTATAACACCTGCATAAAAAAATAAAATGGATCGTGTCTCATCCGGAAACAGTTCATTTTCATCTCATCAGATGGATGAACGAGTTTAAATTGAATTTCATATTTAATTTGAAATTTGAAGTTGATTTCGTCTTAAACCTATCCAAACTTTAGACTACCTTATATAAACCTCGAGAAAAAACTTTAAATCTTCATTTGCGAAGAACGAAGGGTGTCCTATACGAATTCTAAGGGTGGCTCCTATCGTGCACTGATGATGTGACACTTAGCTCCGCATGACACTTTGTCCTCACAGATTTCTCTAGCCTTCATGAATAATAGTGCCTCACATTTTTCAATGTTTTATCTTGATTAATTTATCTTTCTTCCTTTCTTAATATTTCATGCTTTCATGTACATGTTTTAGACAATAAGAGACAATAAGCAGAAACATAAACTCCATAACCTAACTACATGAACCTAATTAAAGTGGAGTGCTTTGTGTGCTTGGCACTATTTTTTAATTATGGGAAAATCGATGAACGCGGATTTTATTAAGAGCAACACGGTCTGTTTCATGTCAAATTATCATGTTTTTTTCTTTTTTTAATGGCGATATAGAGGGGGCACGACTCATGTCAAGGGGAACATGGTCCGTGTTATCGCCAATCCACCTATCTTCAATTAAATCTATCATGAGGACACAACTTGTGTCAAGAAGATGTGATCCATATATATTGTAATAACTAGATATATCTAATATGATTTTTAACCATAATGTGGGCATACTCAGGGTGATGTGATACACATCTCTTCAGACTAATTACGATTCATGTTAGAGTCCATTAAGTAACATGGCTCGCGTCTGGGTGATACGAATGTAAAAAATATATGTATGTAAGAGAACTCTTAAGGTTGGTGTAACGTCCCAAAACTCACACCCCACCACGTGGCAAAGATGTGGACCTGAGACGCTACTTTGACTTAAGCTTTGACCCTTTAACTAGTCAATAAAAAATTGCGGAATAAATATAGGAAAATAAAACAAGACTGAGATGATTAAATGGTCCAATAGATAAAAACGCAGAAGATAAACAAACTGGGAGTCTACGTGTCTCTCAATGATAAGGAGTTCAAAATATCTTGGCAGATGGCCATACAACTCAATTATTCAAAATAGAGAGTCCAATGATAAAAAAGACTCCAAAGACATCCATGTGCAAATAGGATCCACCACGAGCTATAGTCATCGCACACCACTAGCATCAGAAATCCACCACAGCCTTGTTACTTGTGGGATTCAACATAGGAGAAACGATATCCCATGAGCATAAAATGTTTAGTATGTAAGACATCAAGTACATAAGATAAGTAATAATCATTAGCATGATAATCAAGATGGTGTTAAATCAGGCTTGTGTACTATAACAATGATCATTGGTAAAATAATATAATCTAAGCCTGCCAAGTATAAAGGTATAGTTATACTCTCCTGAAACAACATTAGGGGTTCATACCTACCATCTACCATGGAACAACATCAGGTAAAATCATCCTTATCATGGGACCGCATCAGGAATAAATCTACCCTCGAACAACATCAGGGAATAACAATATCTTGGAATAGCATCAATATTGTATCTCATGTCCTGGAACAACATCAGAACACAAATAGAGTAAATCATATCCTAGAACAGTATCAGGATTATACCTCTGTCCTAGAACAACATAAGGACATAAGAAATTACAAGATCTCTGTATTAGTGTAAGTATTTTAATATGAATCACTTTAGTAATCTTAGATATTATCCCATTAATGTGTTCAGATGACTTTGAGGTAATTTAATTAATTGCTCATGAGTCTTCCAGGTACGTCGACTGCCAGTGGTGGTGCACTAACCACGACCAATGCCCTAAAAGGGGAGGATGCACGTGAATCCTATTCGTTGAACAATGGGAGCTAGCTGAACAATAGGAACCAGGTAGTAGCCACACTACCCACCCTATATAATTAACACTACGGCTCCAAACAATGGTCAGTGTCCTACTTGTGTTATTAATCTTGTACCCTTACCTCAACAAAATCATTAGGTTCTTCTTATCAACAAATCATTAAAAAGTCATGTACTTCTACCGCCTCGTGCCACCTGCTGCGCGTCGTCATGCCGTGTCGGCCGTGCATGACCGCGCGCATCGCCTATCGTATGCCACCCACATGCATCCTCCATGTGTCGCCTGCACTTGTCATGCGCCGCTCACGGCGCCTTGGCGCGCGCTTGCCGCCAAGCACGTGCATCGTCACCAAGCGCGCACCATGCTCTATCGCACGCATCGCCGCTAGGCGCGCACCGCGCTCTAGCGTGCGCGTTACCGTCTGACACGCACCGGGCCCTGGCGCGTGCCCGTCTGTGTACATCGCCCGCGCATCCGTCCTGCGTCATCGTACGCACGCCATACCATGCCTGTCGTGCATCGCTCACAGGCATACCGTGTCCGTCCTCCGCGTCGCCGCATGTAATCGTCCTAAGCCGGCATGCGTCCGTCGTGTGCCGTTCTCCTGGCCCTGGCGCGTGCCACCACTAGGTGCTCATCGTGCCTTGGCGCGTGCGTCACCGCCATGCACTCCCTCTGCCCTATTGCCCCCTGCGCCCTGGCGTGCATCGCCGCCAAGCGAGCACCGCGCACTAGCGTGCGCGTCGCTCCCAAGCGCGCATCGTGCCCTAGCTCGTCGCCGCCAGGCACGCACCACGCCCAGGCGCGTTAACGCCTCCGCCAGGCGCGCACGTCGCTGCCAGGCGCACATCGCGTCCTGGCACACGCGCATCGCGCACTAGCGTGTGTGTTGTGCACAACGCTGCTAGGCATGCCCAGCGCCTCACACGCTCGGGTTCTACGTGGTTTCCCGGCAACCATAGGGTTCGATCACATATACAAATCTTTAGGAAAAAATCCATGAAAGCATGTAAGGTTAATAACATCATCTTATGTACAAGGAATCCGCCCGGGAACATACCTTCGGGTTTGTCATAAGCTTTCGAGGACGTCCTCTCCGAAGTTTCTCTTGTTGAGATGAAGGATCTTTCTCTCCTAGGCTAAATAAAATTCATAGGATGATAGAAAGAAGAAGAAGAATGAACATGGGGAGAGGGGAAGAATCCTCTTATCTAGGATTGGTCACAATTTTTCAGAATAAAAATTTGTGGCTCAAACTCCTAGAGGTTATTTATAATCCAAAAGTCTAGGTCTATTGGACAATCACTGAATTTTCAAATTTAAATTAATTAGGATTTCAAATTTTAAAATAACTAGGATTCTGATTTTTATTTATTAGTTATGAGAATATCTTTGAAGGAGATAAAATTTGAGGGGATTTGAATTTGAATTCGGTTGTAGGGATATTTTTGAAATTGGAAAATCTGGGGAGTTACATAATAACCTCCTTAAAATTAAATTCGTCCTCGAGTTCAGAGGTATATAATAGAGATCCAACCAAAAGGTTCACATCTAATCTTTTATTTCTTAATATCTTTCCTCACTCCTCAATCGTTCTTATAACTTCCAATTGCACAAATACTCCTCTTTAGATTCCATGTGTTTTCATTATCAATTACATATCAATCCTCCTTGCTTCCAAAAATTCATAACCAAAGTCATTTCTATTATCCATTACTATTGATAACTCCTTATTGATCATTATAATTTCCGGCTCATAGTCCTATGATCCTCATGTATAATCATCTTCTTATGATCACTTGATAATTACATCAATAACTTTTCATTATATCTTTTATTCCACGAAGACATTAATCAGATTAAGCTCCTAAAATATCATGATTACAATTTCCCCCATTCAATCTATAAAATTCTAATACTCAATAATTTTCACACATCTTGGTTGTTAGGTAGTAGATAACCTCCTTAAAAATATTGTTATACAAAATAATCAATATTTTTATTTCTCTTTCTGTTACTTTATCAGTCATAACATCCATCTACATTTCTCTTGCTATACTAAACTTGTGTCTATCACCAATTTTTGTCATTCATGATTATCCATATACATCATAATATTAATCAACTTAAGCCTATTTTATCATAGTTTGGAAATATATATTTCCTTAATCGTTTCTCAATCATCCTTATCATTCTTTTCAGATATCATTAATCTACGCAAACATACTCAATACTTGCATAGTTACGTTTGATCATACTCATCTTTGTACATTTTTGATATGATAGATTCTTAGGTAGCATAAGATATATCCTAGTTTATTTAAGTATAGGGATCGAGGCATAGGATCATGCAACTTAGTTATACCCCAGAAGTGGTAGTTTGAATATCGTATCTGGAAAAGGACTTTTACTTTGCACAAGATATATAGTTTGATCGTAATTTTCGTTGAATCTGAATGTTCCTTGATCTTACAGAAGTTAGACCTCATAATCTAACTGTTCTTATATCATACATGGTATTTGGATAAGAAAAAAATGTCCAATTCATGTTCTCACATGTAACTTTAATCATGGTCGATTTGATAGTTGCTTTAATCAAAGAATATACACACCCTACATTTGAATATGTGTGTTATATTATTCTCTACTTTAGACAGTACTATCTTGATTCATCTATCCAATGGTCCACAATTACTATGCAAGCAGTATGTCAATATGACATATATAGGTCTCTTTGATAAGACCAATCAAATCATGTCCAACCATGTTCTTTCCCTACATGACCTATATAAAAATCAATAGGCAAAAATCTCAATTTAAGTTTCATCGCATACTATGTATTAAATTCATCACCTAGTCCACTAGAGGTTCATATTTCATCATACAAGCATGAAATTCTAACTTCCTTAGATGACATGTTGTTCCTATGCATTACATGAAAGTTCATTCATGTAACTCATCATTTTAATCTTTCATTTATTCTTCACAATTGAATTCATAAGATTTTTACCTTTATTATTTTAGATCCTTCAAAATCATTTTTTATTCATCATGTCCCCAAATAACCTTCTTAGGAATCAGGTTATATCAATAATCATCATGGTGTGACATCATATCAATATCTCAATGATATTTTTTTGTATCAAGGTGATTCTAATTTCTCTAAGAATTAGACATTATGGATCATGTGTTATATCTATTTCATCATCGAGATAATAATAAATCTCTATTTCGACCCTTGATCATATTTGCCAAACTATTATGAGAATCTTTCTTTAGTTCATATCGACAATCATTGATCATACCCTATTGATTGGAAATTTTTAGCTTTTCCACCATTAACACGTTGTGGTGTGATATCATTGAGTCCTTTTTTTTTGTCTAACTTCTCGTAAAGTCATTTCATCTCCACCACTAGAAAATCCTTAGTGTGAGATAATAAAATTATTCCATCACATGACCTCTCTAAAATTAATGGGACAAGAACTCAAATTAAACTTTATCATATGCTTGATGTTAAATCATCATATAGTCCATTAAGGCTCATTTCTTATCTTAAATACATTTTGTCCTATGAGTTCTAATTTTTCTTGAGGTCATGTTCATCCTAAACATTATATAGAAGACAATAGTTTCTTCCCGATCTGGGGTGGCTCTAGCCTAATGGCTAACAACATGTTTAGGAACCATTTATATGCTTATGTCATAAGATAATCATGTCAGTAATAATAATATTAGTGCCTTACAAAAAGAAAACTTACTTTCTGATTGGTATTGCGACTACTCGTGGTGTCTTGCACATAGATACTCTAACTACATTTGGGACGTCAAGAGAGTCCCGACTTTAGGCTCTGATACCTAACTGTAACGTCTCCAAACTCACACTCCGCCATGTGACAAAGATGTGGACCTGGAGATGCTACTTTGACTTAAGCTTTGACCGTTTGACTAGTCAATAAAAATTTACAAAATAAATATAGGAAAATGAAACAATGCTGAGATGATTGAAATGTCCAATAGATAAAAATGCGGAAGGTAAACAAACTGGGAGTCTACATGTCTCTCAATAACAAGGAGTTCAGTATCTTAGCAGATGGACATACAACTCAATTGTTCAAAAGAGAGAGATCCAATGATAAGAAGACTCCAAAGACATCCATGTGCATATAGGATCCATCACGAGCTACAGTCATTGCACACCACTAGCATCAGAAATCCACCACAACCTAGTTACCTGTGGGATTCAACACAGGAAAAAAGATATCACATGAGCATAAAACACTCAGTATGTAAGGCATCAAATACATAAGATAAGTAATAACCATTAGCATGATAATCAAGATGGTGTTAAATCAGGCTTGTGTACTATAATAATGATCATTGGTAAAACAATATAATCTAAGCCTGTCAAGTATAAAGGTATAATTATACTCTCCAAGAACATCATTAGGTGTTCATACCTACCATCTACCATAGAACAACATCAAGTAAAATCATCCTTATCTTGGAACAACATCAGGAATAAATCTACCTTGGAACAACATCAGGAAATAACAATATCCTAAAACAACATCAGGATTGTATCTCATGTCCTGGAACAACATCAAACACAAATAGAGTAAATCATATCCTGGAACAACATCAAGATTATACCTCTGCCATGGAACAACATCATGACATAAGAAATTACAAGATCCCTGTATTAATATAAGTATTTTAATACGAATCACTTTAGCAATTTTAGATCTTATCTCATTAATGTGTTCAGATGACTTTGAGATAATTTAATTAATTGCTCATGAGTCTTCCAGGTACGCCGACTGCCAGTGGTGGTGCACTAACCACGGCCAATGCCCTAAAAGGAGAGGATGCATGTGAATCCTCTTCATTGAACAACGGGAGCTAGCTGAACAACACGAACCAAGTAGTAGTCACACTACCCGCCCTATATAATTAACACTGCAGCTCCAAACAATGATCGACATCCTACTTGTGTTATTAATCTTGCACCCTTACCCCAACAAAGTCCTTAAGTTCTTCTTATTAGCATATCATTAAAAAGTCATGTATTTCTACCGTCGTCGTGCCATCTGCTAACATTGTCATGCCTTGCCCGCCGTGCATCGCCGCACACATCGCCTATCATATGCCGCCTGCGCGCATCCTCCATGTGTCGCCTGCACCGCCTGCGCTCGTCATGCGCCGCTCACCGCGCCCTGGCGCGCACGTCGCCACCAGGTACGCACCACGCTCTGGCGCG
>LTAE01003499.1:11813-37037 GCA_001647135.1 Pontederia paniculata
GCACACTGGCGTACTCATCGCCGCCCGGTGCGTGCGTCACCGCTAGGCGCGCATCTCTCACTGGAGCGTGCGTCGCCGCTAGGCGCGCATCGCCCACTGGAGCGCGCGTTGCCGCCAAGCGCGCATCGCGCACTGGCATGTGTGTTGTGCATAGCGCTGCCAAGCGCGCCCAGCGCCTGACATGCTCGGGTTTTGCGCGGTTTCATTGCAACCATAGGGTCTGATCACATATACGAATTTCTAGGATTAAAATCTGTGAAAGCATGCAAGGTTAATAAGATCATCTTATGTACAAGGAATTCGCTTGGGAACATACCTTCGAGTTCGTCGGGATTTGTCCTAAGCTTTCGGGGATGTCCTCTTCGGCATTTCTCTTGTTGAGATGAAAGATCTTTCTCTCCTAGGCTGAATAAAATTCATAGGATGAGAGAGAAAGAAGAAGAAGAAGAAGAAGAAGAAGAATAAGCATAGGGAGAGGGGAAGAATCCTCTTACCTAGGACCGGCCATAATTTTTCAAAATAAAAAATTTGTGGTTGATACCCTTAAGGGTTATTTATAATCCAATAGTTCAAATTTGTTGGACAATCACTAAATTTTCTAGTTAGAATTTCAAATTTAAATTAATTAGAATTTCAAATTTTAAATTAACTAGGATTTTGAATTTTATTTCCTAGTTATGAGAATATCTTTGGAGGGGATAAAATCTGAGGGGATTTGAATTCGGTTGTAGGGATATTTTTGAAATTGAAAAGTCTAAGGAGTTACAATTGATAGATATTTAGATTTATCTCTCTACCTGTTTTAACATTTTGTCTATGTGGTAAAAGAATTATGTTTCCCGTGTTTGAATTATAGATGTTAGAGAACATAGAATTAATGAGGTAAAAGTATACCCATATTAATTAAAGTTTTTGTATAGATATTGATGATTATAGACCACATCCCTCAAATGCGGGCCGCATCGCTCCGCCCAAAGGAAACCCTGTGGCAGATGCAGATCATGTCACCCTTTGACACTGACCATATCACGGTGGTGGGTTATATGAAAAACTATGAAATAGACTGCATGGGTGAAAGGAAATGGACCGTGTGCTGTACAAAGATGATGATGTCCGAAGCCTCATGAAAATGGACCGTGTCGAAATCTAGAACGAGCTACGTGGAGTGATGATAATAGAAGCACGCTGAAAATGAACCGTGTCACATCTCGACAAGAATATTCCAGAAAGAAATTTTTATGTGAATTTTACGTTACTGATATGTAATGTTGATGTTTGATAATTAAAATTTACAAGATGTTTAAAAGTCCAAAGGAAGATAAGAAAGCTTAAAAAAAGTAAGATAAAAGATGAAAGTTGTGACTCTTCATATGCACAAGTTGTTAAAGGAGAAAAGAACGAAAGTTAAATGTAGGAACATGATGTAGTTGAAAGCAACATAGGTGGTAAAAGCAAAATATTTAGCCACTATTTTAATTATACATGACTCTCCACCTTATACAACAAACTAAAAAATTTCATAAAAAAAATCTACCTCGTAAAAAGAGTCATGATTGTACAACCATTGGAGAATATACATAAAAATTTCATGACATTTTCTTAAAAGATTAAAAATTCTTCACAAGATAAAAGAAGTTAAAAAGATAACTTTTAAGAAAGAAAAAAAAAAGAAAGAAAGACAAAAATATAAAGATAAAATCAAAGAAAAGAAATACAGAATAATAAATATTCTAAGCAAAAGAAGGATACAAAGATAAGAAAAGAAATACCGAAAGAAAAGCAATTCAATTAAATTGATGTCTTAGTGCTCTTATTCTTATTTTATGCTTCTCATGATAATGATTAAATTTTCTTTTATTTTATTTACAACACTGAGCGCTACGTATTAGACATTATTTTACTAGAGGTCACCCTCTTTTGCATTTGGGTTATGGAGATAAATAGGCTTAGATAATAACGATAGTGGCATGTACGCTGACGATGTTTATGATGACAAATGATATTGCACATAGCATGAACTAAGTCTAGTAGATTTTTAATAAATAATAATGATGTAATAGTTATTTTTTATACCATGATACTTAGTTTATGTTATATTATATGACTCTCGTCATTATTTTTATTCAGCAAGAAAATGTTTTTATAAATTATTTTAATTTCGCAGAAGTGTAGATGATGTTTGATCATAAAAGGGGCAAAAGTTAAGTCAAAGAGTAATATTTTCAAGAGTCATTCGAATAAATATTTGGAGCAGCTTTTGAGGGCGTTGTCTTGTGCTAAGACGGTTTCCAAGCTGATCCGACCTAGACCCGATTGATTAAGTCAGATCGGGTGCCAACTTGTATTATAATATTTGTATATTATAGTAAACTATTACTACATATTATATAGTAATTTATAAGTAATAAACTAGCGGTAATTAGCAATATAACAATTTAAAAAACTGAAAGGATAGTCAAATTGATATGCTACATAGATCATGATCAAATCGATTCAACCTTTCTAATTAGCTGAATCAAAATTTATAAAAATAATATTATGTAATTATATTTTTAAAGATTGGGCATGAATAAAAGTATAAGCAAAAAATAACAATGTTAAAAAAATAATTCATTTAATTAACACTACATGTCAAACTAATAAAATATATTATTGTTTATAATAATTTTATTTTACTTGATAAAGTTCAGTCAGTTTCTTTCTTCTCCTTCCTTAATTATTTATATTATCTTTTCCTTTAATAACTGTGTTTCTTTTATGTTTATTTTCGTTTTGTACATCAATTTCTTCAATTTCTCGCATCTCCATATTCTTCTCACATGTGGTATTCTACGTTTCGTATTCCATTTTTTACTACCAGCCTTTTCCTTATGATCGTAAAATATAAAATATACGGCCTAAATTTTTATTTTTATTCAGAAAAATTAATAAGTATTTCATACTTTTTTTCTTCTTTTGTATCCCTCCAAATTAGTTTCACATTTTTTCTTGCCATGATTTTATCTTTCCATAGTTTTCTTGTTCTTTTAGGCTTTGTTTGGATCACAATGAAAATAAAAACATTAGTTAAATCTTTTTACAATATTACACTTTCTAAAAAATCTTTTCTTTACATATTATTTTTCATTAAAAAATTCATACTACCATTGAATTGACTAATGAATAATAATTTTTCAACATAAATAAAGACTCAAAATAACACCAAATAAAATTTAAATGACCAAATTTAAATTCAAATATAATTAAATATGATAGTTATATATATGGTCAAAAGCTCAAATATTGCACACAGCGTATGTAAGGATGTGAAGATCAATAAAAGAGACAAATAAGAAAGTAAAAAATAACACACCAATTATTTTTTCTGTTAGAAACACTTTAATTCTTAAGGATAATATCTCTTCATTTTTAATATCCAAACAATTATTTTAATAAATTTTTAATTATAAAAAATAAATTATTAAAATAAGCTTTTTCCGTGAAGATATCCAAACAGGTCTTATATGTTGATTTCCTCTTGTTCACCCATCACATTTATTTCTTTCCTATCTTTACTTGTTTTTTAGGTAACTTAACTTTTCCAGGTGTTTTTTCTTCAGTTTCTTCCAAAAGAACCGAGTGAACCAATTTTTTTATTGAACCTATTCGATTCAATTTTTGTTAATTCTGATTTTGTACTAAATCATATCGTGGGTTGGTAATTAGTAATAGCATATATTATATAAGTAATTACGTATATAACTATATATAGTATACAGTATGTCTACTTACTATATAATTGCATTGCACCTCTCATAATGAGTGATTTAATTTGAAGATAATTTTAATTTAGACTATTTGTAGTGAGATGAAACATTCTTACTTGATCATTTATGACTTAAAGATGTTATACCTCCATTAAATTCATTTCTAACGTGCCAACAATGGGTCAAGGCATATAGCCCATCCGGATTTCAATCTCTAAACCTCATACACATAAAAAAAATCAATGAAAAGATAAACTAGATTTTCTATTTAAAAATAAAATAAATTAGAAACTAACAAATAACAATAAAAGAGGCCAAAGTAAAATTCTAAAGAAACAAAAAGAGTTAGAATATTGTAATATAAAATGGTATTACTAAACAACATAAAATCTTCTTCACCCAAAAATTGTTTTATAAATCAGAATACAATAACATCACTAAAAATGCAACAGCGAACAACAAAATAAATTCTCCCGAAACAAAAAAACTGATAAAAAAAACATTATAAATAATTGATGTTGAAATTTCAAGATGACTTGAGACGATTCCATGAAAAGAAACCTCAAACGAGCTCGAATTCGAGTTCACCCTCAGGTGAGGTCGCTTGACTCAATTAGCACCTTTAATGACTACATAACAATATATTTTTCTAACAATTTTGTAAATAATTCAGTTAGGTAAAAGAGTGTTACAAAAATAACAAGTGTTAATGCAATTTAGATCAATCTATGAATCACAATTGTAATATCTTGCTACGTATGCATGATATGTATTTCTGATATATATATATATATATATATATATATATATATAATATATATATATCTTAATTACGAGCTTATTCAGTAAGAAATTGGTTTGTATTTGTCAAATTAGGGCCATCCCAGTGAGCCCTTTTCTTTAAGCTTCGTCTATAAACATTCAACTGATGTGGGTTAATTTTTCGCCCTCATGTTACATATATCATCAGAAGACCAACGATCATTTTAAAGATAAAAAAGGTCAATTTTTAACCAGGTAAAAAAAGGGCATCCGGATTACATGATCCTGAAGAACCGGCAGCGATCGAAAAAAAATATTGCTGAATTTCATATTGGCCAAAAATAAATAAGACAGAAAAATTAATGAAAATAACTCAAGCTTCAAAGAGCAGTTTTTGCAGGGACTTTACACTCGAGAGTAATTGTAGTGTAAATGCATATTGTAATGACACTCAATCATAAATTAAGCTAAATCAACTTCGTTCTTGGTCTCACTCGAAAAGAACTCTTGCTCCAAAGAAAATATGTTGGAAATCCGAGAAGAACCGGCTACTGCAAATAAAACATCATAGTTATTATCACATCCAGAAGCTAAAAGATTAGGATCACATGATGCAGTAAGCCAGCCACATTACCTGCATTCTGAGACTGATAAGCAAAATTCATGAAACATGGAGCCCCAGTCGGGTTGGAGCTACTGGAAACCCTGATTGCTTATTGTAGATACTTACAGAGCAAAATTGTATATCATCCATGAATAGATGTCCTTCATATAATAATATAGTGACTTAGCGTGATGCAAGATTCAGGTATCAGATTGAACCTGATGCGTGGATCCTCATTTAAGTTTCAGCTAGTAGGGATTTTTCTATCTGGAATCTCAATCATCTTGATAATGGAGCGTCTAAGGCTTAAGGTTCATGAATCTACTAGGGCAGGAGCACCAGGTCCTCTAAGCGACAGTATGGGAGCATGACAGAGATTCTTACTCGTCAGAGTAGGTTCTAGAAACAGGACTATAACAGTTATGTCGTCATGGAAATGCCTCCTGACCCCACGGTCGATCTTTTTCAGGTCAGAGTACCTCATCTCTCTTTTCTTTGCTGCTTCTTGCATTGCAGCTTTCACAAGCTTTCTTGCTATTCCCTGCGTGATCATAGAATTTATTACTCATGTTGGATTTGACTTTGGCAGACAAAGTGCAAGGAAATAAAGAAGAAATGATTCCAAGTACTCTTAAAAACAATCTAAATACGCAATCAACACAGAAAAAGGAAGGCATCTTGGTTAAACATAGGTACAAATTGTAGAGTAAAAAAATGACATAAACATAGGTACAAATTGTAGAGTTAAAAAATGACAAATTAACAATGCAACAAAGTGGCAATGTCGCAGTGTGAATACTAATATATCATCTGAAACATCGCAAAGTGGCAAGTAAAACATTTAAAACAAGAAACAGATCAATGTTGATCAACGTCATCAAAAGTTGCCTGAGGCAAAATAGATACATATCATCTGAGAAACTTATAATGCCCCCAAGTCTATGCATTTCAGTTTTTGTTGAATTGGAAAAGAATGGAGAAGCATGAAACTGTATGCTGCACGCGATCAGAAATATTAAACCACAGCACAACAAATATTACTACATATCTATCAGAGTTTTTTCAAAGAAATCACATAAATTTATTTAAACAGAAAAATTCAAAAGAACAGGGACAATTGAAGTTCTTCCCATAATCAGGAGTTTCATCAGTGAAACAAACTTCACGACATATGTTTAGATATATTGTATAAGTATGGGAAATGCAAAATTCTTGCATGCATAGTAAATGAATTTATATAGCAAAAGACACAAAGAGAGCCCTTAAAAGAAAGAAAAGAAAAGAAAAGAAAGGACAAAATATAATAGGACTCAGGAATATTACGTTGCGAGGCGAGTTATGAACAATATCCACTGCCTCTTGATTGCTCAAATGTTCCCAGAGACCATCTGATGCAAATATAAGGAATTGATCTTCAGCACATAGTTTATGAGTTACAACCGCTGGCTCAGCAATAAGAATTGATTTATGGAAAGGTTCAGGCAGCCGAAACCTCGGTAATAATGGTTCACGGTTAAACTCATAATTTTTCAAATAGGCATCTCCAATGGACCTTGAGACCTGCAGAAATCAAAGAATTGAAGCTTAATCAGCAACCAAAATACGTTTGCTTTCTAATCTTCCTAGAAATTAAATTAAAACTTTAGCTCCACAATAAAAAAACTAAATTAAAACTTTAAATTTGCAACAGAGTAGAGGAAAACAAAACTTCAGACTCTAAAAAAATGTATAAACAACCTCTGGATTTCAGGAAAAAGAAGGTTTGAGGATCCAAGAAAAAAAAGAGCTGGGAAAGTCAAGATTTACCAAAACTATGGGCCAAGATTTGACTAAACACTCATGGTTCAATATTAAAAAAAACATTAGCAAGCATATACACTTCAATTGCATATTACATAACAGAAGTTAACTTATTTTCCTTCTAAAAAAGTAAATATTTTTTCAGAAAATAAAGGATGCTTGCCGAGTTATGCAAAATACAAACATCCTATTTTATTGATGAAGTTGTGTTATGCTACAAAAGTTGTTAACTAACTCTACACAGAAAGGAGTGACGACCCTGTCACTAGCCCCCTTCTCATTCTCCAAATCATAGAAGCAAATATATGAATGTTCTCCACATAGCACTCTCCAGACCAAAAATATACAAGAATTACATTGGAACCAAATATGGGCAAGGTCCTCCATCAACTAGACCCATATGTCATAATACCAAAGTTTAAATTCTTGTTTTGACCGCTCTTAACCTCTTACTATGCAAGTAACAAGCAGTCTAGCACACTTGTGCTTCAGAAAGTTCTCAAACTCATGAGATCCAACATCCGGCGGATGACTTACTTGGAAAGCAGGATATGGTCACCCAATCTGCTGCATCAGGTTGTAGAAAAATATTAAGAGATGATAAATGTTATCAACAACCAATACTCTTCATTTGAACAAATCAACAGTGTTGACAAGACACAACATAGGTATTGATGTGGAGTACAAGTTGGACATGGCAAGAAGATAAAAGAATATGATTATTTCTTCTTCTTACAACAGAGAAGGATTTTCTTCAAAAATCTGGTCTATTATAAGTTGTTAGCCGATATTTCTAAATTTGATTTTCCTTATACCAAACTAGTTGAATGCATATACAAATGACAAAACGACACTAAGAAAAGGTTCAAAGTTCACCTGTATTAGGCCTTTGACACGCCAAACCTTGTGCTTCAAAAAAACAATCTGTGGATCATCAGGGTGCAATGACCGCAGCTCCTCTCTCACAGATTCTAAGCTAGCATTGTGTTCGTCACACATCTGCATGGCCGTGATTTCTCTAATACCTTTCTCGTACCTGCCTAACACAGCACGGGAATCGCCAGCATTTGCGACATAAAGCATGCCACCAGATACAACACCAACCAAACAACATGAACCAACAGAAGCCAACTGCGGCTTGTTGTGCCACTGCTTTCTAACAATAGAGATAAAACCATCTTCTGTGGCTGCATAAGCTTTCTTTAGCACATCCACTGACATCCTTTGTTCCTCAGAAGCATATTCTGTAAATATCGTCATCACCAACATATTTTAGCCGACAGAATTTAGAATCCACGAAGCAAAAACATATGAAAAAGAAATTTCAACCCTAACTTAGTAATCTGCAATGATTAAGAGGACAAGACAAGTTTGGATTTAACTTGATGCATAACAATCCTTTTAGCTCATTTTCATAACACAACAATCAGAAACATGTAAACATGATAAATGATCTGTTAACAACATCATATTTAGGCCCCTAAATGTGCAAAGCCACCAATAAGGAAATTGGAAAAGCCAGAGGTGAAGCAGAATCGCAATACTTTTGAGATTGCGGAACATATGCTCGACGATGTAACGCGATGTCTCCGGGCCGCCGTGCCCATCATAGACTCCGACGAACGTCCCCTGCGGCGGCGCGGCCTCGTGGAAGCTCAACGGTCCTGACTCGATCTGGCTCCCGTCCTCCAGAAGGCTATTGGCCTGCACCACGGCCATGGAGAACTCGCCGGCCGCGTGCCGCCCGAGATCCTTGTACCAGAGCAGACCGTCGGCCCGTCCCACACCGCTGCGCCCGGAGGAGGCGCCATCATCGCAGGCGGCTCCCTTGCCGCCGCTCTCCGGCGAGGGCTTCCAGCAGGGGCTCACGATTCTCATAAACGTGGAGGATCCGCCGGCCATTCCCTGCTCATAATCCGCCGCCTGCCGGCAATCTCTTGGGGGGACGAGGGCTGCGATCGCCGCCGGGATCAAAACGAGGGACCGAACTACAAATTTCGAAACTTTATACTACGCGGTGGAGGACCCGACGAGTAATATTTGCGCGGCGTGAGGGGTTCGGTGTAAAATAATTATTCCTCCCTGGGAATTCGAGAAGGACGAGGTTGCGAAATTTTTTAATCTCCCGGGTGGAAAGGGAAAGAGAGATGACTTGGGGAAGGGGAAAAAAGCAAAAGAAATGGTCGCCTCTCACGGGGCATTTATTACCTATTTATTAACTCCTCCCTCTAAGATGATGATGTCATTATTAGAGGCACTAAGTATTTTTAATATATATTTTTTGTGGAATTTAAAAAAAAAGAACAATAAAAAGGTGTTATTTAGGGAGGTTTGACCGGGATGACCTTGTTGTTTTAGCAAAACTTTGTAATTATATGCAGCTTAATATTTTTTCCATTTTTAAAATTTTTATTTTGGTTATTGGTAAATTCCTGATTAGGAGGCGTATTTGGTGTAGGTAATGATAGGAGGACCGAGTTATAAGATAAGGAAGAGCACTTCTTTCGGCTTCTTATTGATATGATAATTAAAGGAAATGGTAATAATTAATTTCACCGTTTTAATTTCGCAATCTACTCCTTTTATTTTCTTTAATCTACACTTAAAAACATATAATTTTGATAATTCCGGCTCTTCTTAACTTTGTGTCGTGCAGTAACAATCTTCTAAACTATATATATTTTTTTGCTTTCTTAAAAAACTAATCTTCTAAACTATTTAATGACACATAAAGATTTGGAGGTAAAAAGAGGGTAAAGAAGATAAAGAAAAAAAATTAATAATTCTTAAACCTAATTTGATTATATTTTTAATAGAGAATTTATTTTTCTTTCTAAAAGAAGAGAGAAATATATTTAAACAAATTTTAAACTTTAATTATATGTAATTAAATATATATATTCATTCAATAAAAATTATAATTCTTTTTCCTTTATTGCAGTTACGTCATTCATATATATAAATACATATTAGAGACGAAAGACAACTTTAACCATAAAAAAATGGATTTCAACTATGCAAGATTGACACACTTCCTATGCAACTATGATCACGCAGGACTAAGACACTTCCTATGCAAGTGAAAACAACAGACAAATCTCAAGAATATGCAGGACTAATAAGTGCATTAACTTATGTAAAATCATTTTGATCAGCTTCTCCTTCAACCATCTAATGAAGCTTCATGTATTATTATTGACTTAAAACTCTTTATTGGGCTCTAATGTCATCAGTATTACTCAAGCAAACCTCAGGGAAATAAAAAAAATTCAGCAGATCATCCGACTGTTATTGCAGTACTAGCTTGATATTCAGTAAGGTCTATGCCAAGTTGTGGATGATCTGTGAGGATGTGTCTGAGTAGTAAAAAGCTCGTTGTGGGAGTAGTCATCAGCTCTTTGCCTAAGAGAGTAGAGCAATTGCTGCTTCACAGTTCGAAGGGCTAGAAGAACATCATGCACATTTAGTTTGGTCTGTGGCTCCATGGGCTCCGAATTTGGCTGGTTACTTACTGGGACAAGTGCAAGCATGTTGTTTTCACTGTCAGGTTCTTGTATATCTATCTCTTTCTTGTCGTCGTCAGAAGACATCCTGTGTGTAGAAACAAGAACACATGATTAAGATACTGAATGACATTAATATTTGAATCTTCGATCAAAGAAAAGGAAGATGAATCGAAAAACTTGACACAAGAAATTTTAATATTTCTAACTAGGTCCTCATACTTTTCTGTTATGAGAAATAGACGAGAGAGAGAAATAGATGATAAAACACATGAATTTAACGAGGTTCACCCTTAACTGAGCTACATCATCGGGCATAGATCGTAGATGATACAAGATACCGAATAATCCAAACTTTAGAGAGTCTATATAAGGACTTCCAATACAAAATAGGAAACATAAATTTTAGAGTCGTCTAACTTCTCCGATAGGATAGGCGGCTTCGCCACTCCAATTATTTGAAAGGTTATAATGCACAAGGATCATATGAGTTTCCATTGGATTAAGATTCAAAGCATTATCAATATTTTTCTTGCTTATTACATACTTGGAGGAAACTCTAATATTCTGTTGTTGCCCTTTTAGGTACCTACTGTGACTTCTATAACAAACTTCATCACCAAAGTTATGATAATTGATAATTTATCTAACTAATAAGAATGGTTCTTAGAATAGTAGGCCGTCTTCTAAACAGGTATAAGTAGCAAGAGGTTCTAACAGTACTCGATTCATGGCGATTGAAGGAACTTGTGATATGAAAAAGTATAATAGAGCTAGACAGCATAGCTATTAGACTTCGAGAGAAGGCTCCATTTAAGCTATAAGATGTATAAAACATTCCATACAAGAAATGGAAAGCAGCTCGAGTGTTTTTATCTCTTTATTGAATTATGTATTCTTTGCAAATGTGGTCAAGTATGTAGTATAACTGGTCTGCCAATCTATCAAACCATGGTGCATGATGAGATGGAAATATAATGGTTCTGTATACTGGCAAAAAAGGCAACTTAATGTACTCTGATAGTTGTCAAGAGCACATAGATTTGTTTTGTCTAAAAGCATCTAGCTTCTTTCTGATGGGTAACAATATAGTGTCTTGATGAATTTTGATTCAACCAATTATGCTCCCCATGGAATTAAGTAGAGAGACATGAAAAGTGCATATGTTATGACTCAATGGAAGGGACATAATGGCTACAGGATTAAACTGCATAATAACAAGGCCGAAGAATTCCTTTGCTTATCATTAATTTTTATTATGACCAGAAGCTTCCTAATGCTTTTTTTATCACCCGAGGCGACCAATGCCTAGAACTACTAGCAACTAACTAAATTGGTTGAGGCCTTTTAAGAAATTTAAACTCGAGCTAGTAGTCCCTATCTTAACTCAATCTGACCAACTTAACTAATTCTTGTTGTCGAGCTTCCTAATATTTGGAAAAGCTGCCATGTCTGTTTTCTCTCTAATAAATGTTAATTGCAGAGGACAAATAAGTTACATCACGTTAAAGTTGTTGGTGGGGATAGCTATGCTGCTTTTATGTCCTAAGCAATGCAAACAGTCATTCAAATAATCCAATCAGAAGTAGAAGAAAAAAAAAAACAAGCACATGGACAGGAGTCATAGACATTAAATACTTGTTTGAGATGTAGGCCACAATGAAAGAAGGTACCACATATTAAACTTCAAACTCAAAGTAATAAACTAAGTAAATTGGTCTAGGTAATTAATGCTTATTCTAACCTATGCACATGCTTTGATATGGTTAGGTTTGAATTCTGTTGTGACATTTTTTTATCTCATCTTCCACTAATCTTGTCTCTTGAAACAAGCCACAAATTTTTAGCATTCAAATAGAAAGTAACGCTTGAAAAATTGGTGATTTCCAGTGTCACTGATCAAATCTCTAAGCAGTTTAAAATCCATTCAAAACCTAATAGTATCTTCAAAAAAAATCCTTGGGGCGGTCCTATGATTTCTGTCAGCAAATAAAGATTCCTGTAATTGTTCCACAGGTTCTTTAACAGTTCGATCTGGTCAGTGGATATATTTAAAAGAGCATCTGAAATCTAAACTGATCACAATCAGCAGATAAACTTCCAGTGATGTGCACAAACCAGTTCTAAAACAATCTTGCATGAATCTTATGTCAGATACTTGAGCAAACATGTGCAGATAAATCAGTCATTTTTAAGATGCAACTATAAAAATATCTGATATCTCAAAATGACAGATGCATCAGAAAAACAAAAAACTAAGAATAAACACAAAACCATTGCCGGACCATTTACCTCAGAGAACCATTAGGCGATTCCTTGTAGCCCATAACATGGGACTGAGCAGTCTCCGCCGAACCCCAGCTGCCATCGTCCAGTGAAGCAAACTGATGAGATAAGGTGGCAGACGAGCCATCCGAAAGGCAATCGGAGCCTGTTGATGCTGCCGCCCCTTTGGCCGCCTCCGGCAAGCCGCATTGTCCCTGGCCCTCCGCTGACGCGCTGAACTGTCTTCCTTCTGGTTCCTGGCGTCCTAAGAAGCAATGAGAGGGCGAGGAACTAGTGGAGCTTGCAGGGTCGTCCACAAGCTTAAGCGATCTCAGCTTCTTGACAGCACACTGCAACCTCTTCTCAGCCCTGTTTCTGAGCTTAATCTCTTCCGCCAGATTCTTTTCAATCTCTTCTAACTGTTAGAAACCAATAAAAAAAAAAGAAAAGAAACAGAAGAAATGATTAATAGCTCCTGTGCTGGTCATGGTGATTATCCAGGATGCAAACCGAGGGGAAAGGGGTACCTACTCTTTTTGCAAGATGCCAAGCCTCCTCCTTGGCGGCCTTGGAGGCCACTCTCTCTGCCTGCAGCCTCCCTCTCAAGCAATCTATTGTCCTCAGCTGTTCATCTGCAATCTCAGTCCTCACCGTGCCTCTGCTAAACAGCCAAACAAAAATAGAAGGATTTTTTTTGTATCATGATCAAGCAGTTGGATGTATACATCCATGGCGTTTTCAGGAAAATTGCAGTCCTCCTACCTGCATTGGACCTTTGCTGTAAGCATCTTGTCTCACCGGTGGTGGCAATTAAGGCAATGTCATCTCATCAGCTCTTCATCTACTTTTGTGTTACAGTTCCAACTATGAGAAAGGGGAGGCCAAAGGTGTGACTGTACGCTTACTAGTAGTACTGGTTGTAGGATTGGAAATTTAATGGAGCCTTTTATAGCTGCTCGGATGTTGTTAAAGTTATGATTTTTTCTTTTTGCTCTTTTCTCGCCTGCTTGTTAGGCGCATGGATCCTAAAAATTGGGCACAAGCTGTTCACCGTGGGCTCATTAAGGTCCATCTCGTGAAGGAGCTCTAGGAGTTGGTGAAGGTGGACCTGCTCAAACAACTCAGATTGCTTGAATCGTTTTGAAATTTAAGGATTTAAATCTGTTCAGAGTTAGAGTGATCACGTGAGTACAGTTCGCACTACAGTAACTTTCTTTTTACCAACTACTTCAGCAGCAAATTGTGTGGCAGTAATTCCCATTCATAGCCCAGTCTATGATGGAAGGGCTCGGCTCATGAATCACAACGAAGTCAAAAAATTCAGAGTCAGGGGCATAGATCCATAGTTAAGCATATTTGTAACCTTTTGAAGATTTTAGGACCCTGAAATGTAGTACAGCTCAGAAGAAGATATCAATTCTAAATGTAGTCCCTGGATGCACAAAACTAGAATTACCTATGCATTGTTATTATTGTTTTTTCTTCTTGCAGAATTCAGAAGAGGAAAACTCAGTACAGGGATTTTTGCCTGCAATAAGGAACCAAAAGCGACAAGTTTTGGGCATTGGTTGTTGCTAATCCATGATTGTGCAGCCTGGAATACTGAGCAGGATTGTGGTTGTGTCTGAAACTACTGTTCGCATCCTATGCATTCTGTTTCCCAGTTCCTAGAGATAACTTGGGGCTGTCAAATTGACACATTAATGGAATTTATGAGTTGTAAATGTGATATACAATTGCCCAAGCATTAGTTCCTGCCAAGGCACTCTCATCATCACCTGAAACAAATCAATGCCAGTGGCATTGGCGGTGGTGGTGGTGGCATTCACATCATGGATCAAGAACAACTCTTTGAGCATTAGCCGCCTAAGTTACAGGTTCAGTGCGTTATGCATTTGATTGCGTTTTGGATGCCTGTAAGGAATTGTCCTCATTAATCGCCAAGAGCACATTTTACAAGCTGGTTATCCATCAGAATTATGTCAAGATACACTTTGGTTGCTCCTGAGTTGTCCCTGAAGCAAATAAAGAAATTATCACTTTTTAGCTTCCATTTCTTTACTGTGCCATATGCTTTTTCTTTTTCTCTTAGGCCTAATGACTGACACGCCTCAGTGGCCCATCATTGTAGTTGTAATATTTGAGTTGGCTTAGCTTGCAGTTTAAGTATAAGGGCCACAGGCACACTGTGCAGGCAAAAGGCAGATTGGTCACTGCACCATAAACCACATTTAGCTTCCAGGACTAGTCTCATGTTTCTTATGTTGCTCCGAGTACCTACATAACAGGATTAAGAAGGATTAATTTTTATAATTTATATCATATAAGTATGTAGGTAAATTGATATAAATCCGATCCTCTTATTATTAACTGTGAGGCTTCTGCATCATAGAGCAGAGATGTTGCTGGGTGCAGGAGGAGGACGCATGTGAACTCTGAGAGATGGCAGAATGAACTGAGAGATGGGACAAAGCCAAGCTGGACAATTCACTGCAGAAACAAGCAATGGAGAATGTTTTATGGTGATTTTTTTTATCTTTTCATGGGGAGAGGAGGAGGAAATGGCCAAGATGCATGTGATCCTGCTGATAGTTTATTATTAATAGAATCATGCAAGAAATAAAGACAAGAATCTGCATAATAATTGAGTAAAAAAAACTTGTTCCTCCTCTCTGTAACTGAAACATGTTGTTACTTTGCCATGGTATCACCAGCCGGAATTGCTGTAAGTTTGTTGTTTAGAACTCTGCAAATTAACAAGAACGTTCCGCGAATTTGATTTTCCTCTCTCTAGCTTTTTTTTCTTTACTTTTTAGGTTAAAATTTTAAATTCCCAGGACTGAGAAGGTATCATGAAACCTTTTATTTCTTTGAGAAAGAAAAAGATGGAACCTTTGAACAGGATACCAAGACGTACGTAAAGTACTTGAACTGCTAAAGGAAAAGGTTCAACTGACTGGAGCTTCACTCAAATTTGGACTGTCGGATGCCCCTTTAAGGAACATGTTTGTCATGTTGACCTGCGATCCTTCTCCACAATTTGTTCTATCATGTGCTCTGTACTATGCACTTTGCACAACAACAACAACGACAACAAAGTTTTATTCCACTAGACGAGGTCGACTACATAGATCATTGCGCTGTATCAGTAATCAAATCTTTGAATTACTATGTCAATTTAATGAATTCTGGTAACTGTCTCAATATAATCAAGCAGAATAGGAAACCAGATAAGCATGGCTTAAGGAGCGATCTCTCTGTTAAACAACATCGAAATTTGGACTTCCAGAGAATAATGCCATCTGATCCGGGAAATGAAACAGTTTTATTCATCGGAGACAGAATTGAGGTTTACATATAACTCTTGCAGGCACATATCAAGTGAGTTTTACAATGTCCTGGAGTTCGAAAACATGCACAATTAATTACTGTCTAAAGAAAGAATATCCAGAAAGGGTATGCATGTATCAATCCATCAGTCCAGGAATTTTTCCAAGTAATCAGAATCAAGTGTATCTACGACAACAAGGTCAATTCTCAACTCAGAAATCAGAATCCTCCTCCTCCTCCTCCTCCTCCTCCTCCTCCTCATCATCATCATCATCATCATCATCATCATCATGCTCATTGATTAAAGCAAGCAACTGCTCCTCCTCATCCATCAGATAATTGATTAAAGCAAGCAACTCCTTCCTCATATCTTCTGCCACTGCACCATTCATCTTCTCTAATTCGGAAGACCAAAGCAGCTCAAGCTCCATGTCGGGTCCCGAGTCGCACCAGGCACAAATCTCCCTTGCGATCGCCATCACAATCAAGCCCGAGTCCTCGTAGTGCATCTGCTGGGGGGTACTGAACTGCACAAGCTTTGGGCATCCAAAAAATGGCCTCAGCATATCATAGAGCTTTAACGCATGCAGCTCGTTAGCCTCCTCACAACTGTCATGGTGCAGAAAAAGGTTCTGCTTCTGAACATAGACGAGCAAACTCCAGTGTCGCCATGTCTGGTCGTCCGATGCGCCATCGGAATCATCTACCACAAAGATTGAGAGCTCCTTCTCTCTCAAGCCATAATTTTCTACTGTTTCATACAAATGCTCGAAGACGAATTTTGGAGGCCTGACAATGGAGATTGGGACTGAAGTCGGGACTAGGAGGACACGGCCGGACCGAGTGCACTGTGACTGTTTTGAGAGAAGGCTGAAGTAGAAGTCGATGATGCGGTTGTTGATGCAGCAAGGGCCACTGATTACATCGAGGTCGGAACAGTTAAGTGAGAAGCCTTTGTGGCAAAGGAGCACTTCATCAACTTCAGAGGGTTTGGAATGTGTAAGGCTAAGCAACCTGTTGCAATGTGGACAATAACAAGAACAAGATGAGCACATAAACAAGAAGTTGAGAAATGTTAATTCAGATCAATCAGATGAATTAACTTCCAGGTGCTAAACATCAGTACGTGCATTTGAAA
The DNA here is from genome assembly GCA_001647135.1 of Pontederia paniculata. NCBI lineage: Eukaryota > Viridiplantae > Streptophyta > Magnoliopsida > Commelinales > Pontederiaceae > Pontederia > Pontederia paniculata. The sequence continues at coordinate 28,962 of LTAE01003499.1, forward strand.
GCCACTACTTGGTATGTCGTGCGTCAATCGATTGGCATAATAACTTCTATTCCAATAATATGATGTATATTCAGTAAAATGGTTGACATCTGGTGTAGTATCTTTTGCAATATCTCCATGGAGTATTGAAATTTGAATGTGAGTTACAGAAACTTCGGTGAAAGCATATCATGATGCAGTGTGAGTATTGAAATTTGAATGAGTTACAGAAACTTTGTGAAAGCGTATCATGGTGCAGTGTGAGTATTTAAATTTGAATGAGAGTTACAGAAACTTTGGTGAAAGCATATCATGATGCAGAAACACAGATTTTGAAACAAGACTGCCCAGAAATGTAGATCAATTTATCTATATTTTCTGTGATACTTTCTTATATACATAAGTGATAGAATTGTCTGAAATAAAATCTTCAAAATTCATTGTCTTCCTAAACTTGTCAGCTTTTTAGCTTCCAAACTCATTTCTTCTCGGTCACATGAATCCGGTGTTTGAACAAAGAAGAATCCATACTTCCTAGGACAAGTTTTCTTGGTTTAGATTTAGATAAATTTGTCTATCTTTTATGCATTACTTTCTTATATACAATCAAACATGGAATTATCTAAAATAAAATCTTCGAAATTCATCATGTTCCTAAACTTCTCTGTTTTGTAGCTTTCAAACTTCTTTTTCTGTCTACACCTACCGGTGTTCAAAGTTATTAGCACATGTTCAAGCGGAACTGAATAGGTAAACCTGATCTCTTGCTTGCGACAAGTTTCTTTTATCTAAACCCATCAGTATGCATTTCTTACTAATTCAATGTTCGAGCTAAAGCGAAGAGATATTACTCAGGTTCTTCCAAACTCACTTTCAGCACGCAAATTTTGTTTACAAGTACAAAGTAGAATTGAAATTGGCATAAAGTACCACTAAATCTTCACAAGATTTCTCAAAATTGTCTTCTGTCTGCTGTTCGCTAATCCTTCATCGTCATCATCCCAATCACAAGAATCGCATAAAAATGCATAACTTTCACGGATGTATGCATATCAAAATAGTTATTGAATAAGATAACTCAATCATGAGAACAAACAACAACTCAATTAATTATTCATAATGTTATCATATCCAGGAACAGTCCAACATTTGGATTCCAGCAACCAGAGAGGATTACAGAAAAGGAGCAGCATTGGTCGAACAGCAATCGAAACAGAAAAGGGGAAAAACATAATCTGAAAATATCAAAAGGAAGAAAAAAAAGTTAAAGAACAGAGTATTCAAACATAGAGAGGAGGGTGGTGGATGGAGGACGAACCTTTGGAGACCGGAAGGACCGTCCTTCACCATGGTTTTTTTTCTTTTCCGAGTCTCTTCAGAGCCTGATGCGACTTTACTGCTTCCTTTCTGCTTCTCTGAACTCTTAAACTGCTGGGTCTTCCTTCACTCTCGCAGTCGTCGTAGTCTTCTCAAGGAAGATTTAACTACTAAGTTTACGTGAACACCACGTTTGCAAGTGGTATCCTGATACATTTCTGCACTAACGACCATGACCAATTCTAGCACTTGGAAGTCTTCACGTTACCTGTCAAAATATCCTTTAAAATTAATGACCTTATCTTTATATTCTTATTCTTATTGTTATATGTAGTAAAAAGGAGGCTAAAACCTAATGTATAATAATAAAAAAAGTAGGAGATCGCAATCCACTTTTGCTTGTATGTCTTTTTCCATTGCGAATTCAGAGACATAGATTGTTAGCAGTCAAGCAGTAAAGCACCTGGTGATGTTTTTTTTTTCTTTCTTTACAGTAGCACCATGAATAAGCAATCATCTTCAACCTTCAAACTTGTATTCATATCCCGGATGCAGCACAGAATGTACCATTTTCATTTTATTCATTCTGTTTTGATCCATGACATCGTGACAGTACATGTTAAGGTAATTGTTAGCAGCTCTGGCGATAGACGGAAAGAAAACTGCAAGATCCAATGCACGAAATTTTGAACTTTTACACATTGTTTGAACGACGTGGATGGACGTGGAGGATTACTAATGGATAGCTTGAGAAGGATTATTATAATTCACGTTTGGATATTATATTTTTTGATGGTATAAAGGTTATGGCAACCCTTAAAGTCACCATATTTCTATTCCACCGATTTGGTGGAATTGGATGGGTTAGACTTTTATTCCGAACTTACCCTCAGTCTTATTTATTATTTTAAATTATCTTATCATTCTTTTTAATGCCTTCAAGCAAAGATACTAGAGTTCTTGTACGTAATGTGTAAAATATTAATTTTCTAGTTTACAATTTATCAATACATAAGCATCATTCCTCAATTCGAAAGAGTAAAAGAGTCTTTTTAATAAAATTATGCTTTTCTATCCATCTCTTAATTTTTTATCCAAACGATATATTGGTTATCTTATGTCATTCATTATCATTTATTTTTATCCAAACATAGGTTAAAATAACCTTCCTCAACCCATAAATTTTCAACCCTTCTTAACCATCTTCAACCTATCCATCATCATTCATTCATCACTAAATATCCAAACGAAGCCTGGGTATGCAAGGAATGGGGTGAGTGAGCAGCCCACGCTAATTAATTCTAAGAAGACGTTTACTACATTATTTTTTAACATTATATATTATTATTATTATTATTATTATTATTATTATTATTATTATTATTATTATTATTATTATTGGTGTTGTTATTATTATATGATGATTTATTATTATGTTATGTTTTATTTATGGAAGATTTAAAAGGGTGAATATGAAAAATAATATAAATAAGATTATCACTTGAGTGATAATCAGGACCCCTCTCGCTCTTAGGTAATGTGAATTATCACTTTATAGTGCATTGTTAGGTAATTCATATTATCTATGAATTAAAATAGATAAACATGATAATATGATGGATCCATGTATTTTTAAGTTCAAATTATCAATAATCTATAAAGATTAATGGAAAAAAATGCCTCCTAAATTCAATGGTGTATGTTCTAACCAAGTAGGATGATATTAAAATTGAACTATTTTTCATATGATCAGGGAACTAGTCAGGGCGAAGCTCCGGAAACTGTGGTTGCAACTGAAAAAAAAGATGCCTATCTGATCCAGGAACTGCAACAGTTTTATTCATCAGAGAGAGAATCGAGCTTTACATATAACTCTTACAGCCATATGAAGCCATTTTGACAACGTTCTTGAGTTCAAAAACACACACATAGCATTCGTATAATAATATCTAAAGGACAAATCTGCACACAAACGAGTACGTATCAAACCATTGGTCCAGGAATCTTTTCAAGTAATCTGAATAAAGTATATCTTCAACATCAAGGTCATTTGAATCTTCATTTTCATCCATCATTAGTACATTGATTATCGAACGCAACTCCCTCCGCATATCATCTTCCACTGCACCATTTACAAATCTCCCTTGCAATCGCCATTACAAACATGCCTGAGTCGTCAAAGTGTACCTGCTGGGGGCTCCTGAACTCCACAAACTTTTTGTTCCGATTGTATGATTTATACTTTAAACAGAACAGTTAACATCTGATTTATTTTTTAACATCTAGATTTCCTATTTCATTTCTTTATATGCAATCAAACGTAGAGTTGTTCAAAATAAAATGTTGGAAACTCATTATTTTCTTACTGATAATTTCCATCCTCAACCATCAGATCATTGATTAAAGCAAGCAACTCCTTCCTCATATCATCTGCCACTGCACCATTCATCTTCTCTAATTCGGAGGACCAAAGCAGTTCATTCTCCATGTCGGGTCCCGAGTCGCACCAGGCACAAATCTCCCTCGCGATCGCCATCATAATCAAGCCGGAGTCCTCATAGTGCTTCTGCTGGGGGGTCCTGCACTGCACAAGCTTTGGGTGTCCAAGAGAAGGTTTCAGCGTATCATAGAGCTTTAATGCATGTAGCTTGTTAGCCTCCTCACAACTGTCGTGGTGCACAAACAGGTTCTGGTTCTGAACATAGATGAGCAAACTCCGTCTCCATGTCTGGTTGTCCGATGCGTCATCCCAGTCGTCTACTACAAAGATTGAAAGCTCCTTCTCTTTGAAGCTTGTTGCTGTTTCCTGCAACACATCGTCGAAGCTTGGAAGCCTGGCAATGAAGGATGAGACCGAAGTCGGGACGAGAAGGACGCGGCCGGCACGTGTGCATTGTGACTGTTCCGAGAGAAGGCTGAAATAGAAGTCGATGATGCGGCTGTTGATGCAGTAAGGGCCATTGAGTAAGTCCAGGTCGGAACAGTTGAGTGAGATGTTTTTTGTGCCTAAAGAGCTGTTCATCAACCTCAACGAGGTTGGACCGTGTAAGCGACCTGTTGCAATGGACAAGAACAAGACGAGAACATAAATAATTACAGGATTGTTATTTTATAATTCAGATCAACCAGATGAATAAACTTCCAGGTGGTAAGCATGATCAGTACGGTACAAAGTACCCACTCAATCTTCGACAAGATTCCTCAACTTGTCTCTTGTTGTCTTGCCTGTTAACCGTCTTCATCAAAATGATCACTAAGATATATCTATGGATTTCTATCAAATGTCAACATAGATATTAAATAACAGAGCTCAATCGAGAGAGCAGTAACACTACATATCCAGGAGCAGTCCAACATCCAGATTGCAAAAGAGACGATTGCACGAACAAATCCAAAGACCAGCATTGATCGAACGCGACCATAACAAGGAAGGAAAAAGAAAAAAAAAAAACAGGGAAAAAAAAGGATCAAAGAACAGAGGATTCAAACATGCAGAGGAGGATGGAGGGCGAGGGACGACCTTCCGTCCGCCATGGTTTCTGAGTCTTCAGAGCTTGAAAAGACTTTACTGCCCGCCGTCTAGTTATCTGAAATCTAAAACTTTTGGATCTTCCTCTACTCTCCTTTTATCTGGTGAAAGGGTCTTCCTCAAGTAGTACCTCATGTAGTACTCCAACTGTCTTCGTTGGTCTTCTGATTATTAAGTTTACATGGTGGTATCACGACGACCTTGACCAGCTCCAATGCTTGGATGTCTTCACGTTTTAATATTTAATAATTCAAAATGACTGATAAAAAAATCACTTTTTTTCATGCTTTGAAGTCATACATCAAATATATAAAAATAAAATATATTTAAAAAAAAGATATTTAAAAAAAATTCAGGAACCCAAGTGTCAATTTGGATGATAGCAATAAAAACAACTTAATGATTATATATTTAGAAAACAGACTAAAACCTAATGTATTCCTTTTAGCTCCGGAATATATTTCAAAGAAAAATTGGGTTGCAATTCATATACATGCAAATAAGGTAATTGGATCCTAGAGGGCAATTCTTGTGATCCATCTTGTCGGCAATAACTTCGATCTATTTTTGCTTTATGTCTATAGGATATTTGAAGATGGAGAAATGATGTATACTTTAGTTCTAATCAGACAATCATTATTATGGTGTGAGAAAAGGTTCATGACTTCTTTACATGAGTTAGAATCATTACACAATGTTGAGCGGCACATCTCCAAGATCCACATTGTGGCCTTTTAGGAGCCTCCACCTTATTCTTGGTTCAAACTGAATGCAGATGAGTCTTTTATTAGACCAAATGAGGAAGGTGAGGAGGGGAGCAGGCTATATCCTTCGAACTGATAATACACAATTTGTATGTGCAGATGCTCATGGACGATATTTTCACTCGGCGTTGGCAGCCGAAGCTTGGAACACGAAGGTAGAAATCACTGGATGCATACAATATGGAGTCCATCAGCTGCAAACAGAATATGACTCTCAACTGCTAGTCCAGATTGCATGCCCATGGAAATTGAAAAACACAATACAAGATATCTGAAATCGTATCCCTTCTTTTGAAAACTTCACTTGTAATTTTATATACCGGCATTGCTAACAAAGTTGCCGACTTTTTAGCTTCGTTAGGAAGATGATCGCAAAGTGATCATTTTTGGGAAGAAGGCCCTCCTTCGGCCATCCTCCATATTTTGTACTCTGACTCACCTAATCTATCTATCAATTTAAAAAATAAAAATAGGAGACCATAATCTTTAGAAGAATCAAATAGAAAGAAGAAAAGAACGTATGAGATATTTCTATGGTTTTTGTTGACAACAAAATTATGCTTTAGCTCAAAAGCATATTTGTGGCTTCTCTCAAAAAGTTTAAAAAGTTAATCTTTTTGCTGCGGCCAAAAACAAAATGTGGAAAATGTTAATGTTTTAAATAAAAAAAATAAAAGAAAGGAAATAAAAGTTAGTTATTATGAAAGCATGCAATTCATATTTTACATGTAGAAAGGTGCCAAGTGCAACCTTTCATTTTTACAACTGCCATTTTATGAAAAGATGCACCTTTTGGATTCTTATAAATAGAGATCATGCTTGACTTTGAATACACAAAAAATCAAATAAAAATCTGAGTGATTTCCTTCTCAAAGTTTTTGAGTGTGTTGGTTGGTTTCGTCTTCTCTTGTTTTTCTTTCGGGCACTAAGTTGACAAAAATATCAAAGAAAGCATTCTTGTGATTCGTGTTGATCGGGAATTTGGACGGGCCGAGAAGTGTTGTACCTTGGGGACGTATAGTTGGGCAGAAAATTCGGCACGTGCGGAGGCAATACGTTCTTAGGGCAGCGTACCTGTTTATGTGTCTCACTTCAACAGGTCAGTCGTTTTAAATTTCTTTCCTTTTTCTATCATATTTATTTTTTTGGCAAATTGTTTAATTCATGAACTCTATTCTTTCTGAAGATTTTAAAGTTTCCGCCCTTATTGATATTCTTCCATCATCTTGGAATGACTTTGCAAATCATTTGAGATTGGTTCAGAAGTCTCTTTCTTTGAGATTTTAAATACTATTAGAATTGAAGACCAACGTAGGTCCAATAGGACCAAAAATTAACCTTACTGAAAGTAATAATCATCAAACATATAACTTTAGGCCGAAAGGGAAAAGGTTCAAGAAAAAGCCATTAAATAAATTTCATGGTCAGAAGTCCCAAAAGCAGAATTCTTCACTACAAGGCAAACATTGTTATGTTTGTTGGAGAACAAACTATTTGGCCCCAAAGTGCTTCTACAGAAAGTCTGAACCAGCGAAGACGAAGGGCAATACAAATTCTCAAGTCAATGTACTTGATGGAAAATCCGAAATAAGGTTTGTTCCAGAACCTGTTGTGAACGTTACTTCCTCAAATTTGGATTGGTGGATTGACACAGGGGCAAATACTCATGTATGTTGTTATTGTGCCTTGAAATATTATACCCTGTTTTCAAAAAAAATTGAGAGAGAGAAAAAAAGGAATCGGTGGCGGTAGCGGAGGGCTTGGGCCGTTAAGATTTTATGATGTACTCTCTTCTTTTGACTTAGTGAAAACTCTTTGGTGGCGGCCTCGTTTGCCCGTGGATGTTTCCCTCTTTCTCACATTGATCAAGAGGGTTTTACCACGTTAAAAATCTGTGTCAATCTTTCTTTTCTCGTTTTATTCATTGTTTTGATTCTTGGTCGATCTCTCGCCCTATATATTCTCAACAAATTGGTATCAGAGCACGAGGTTTTTCGCAATAAATTTTTCGACAATGACTACAATGAAATTTGACATTGAGAAGTTTGACGGCAATACAAATTTCAGTCTACGGCAAGTTCGGATGCTTGCTATCTTGGTTCAGAACGGATTGAAGAAGACGTTATCGAGAAAGAAATCTGATACTATGGAGACGTCCGCGTGGGAGGAACTTGATGAGAAAGCCATGTCTGCGATCCAGTTGTGTCTGACGAATGATGTTCTTCAAGAAGTCCTCGTAGAGAAGACGTCAGCAGATCTATGGCTAAAGTTGGAAACTCTGTACATGACAAAAATCCTAGCGAATCGACTTGTGTTGAAGCAGCGGTTGTATACCTTTCGTATGACAGAAGGTACATCAATCAGATCTCATATTAGCGAGTTTGTTACCTTATCAATGATTTGAAAAACGTAGATGCTAAGGTTGATGATGAAGATCAGGCGTTATTGCTTCTATGCTCTTTGTCATCTTCATATAAAACCTTTAAA
>LTAE01003500.1:3670-27580 GCA_001647135.1 Pontederia paniculata
CACCCATACATGTAACTACCCTTTACAACTGCCCAATGGCTGTCAAAGACCCTTCTTTGACTTACAATTAATTTCTAAAAACCCCATAACCGCCACTGCAATTGCCCAGCACCAGTCCTGCACGCCATCCCTGTTCCTGCCGAATACCTCCGCACGCATGGGCGCGCCCATGAATTTCCCTGGGTGCGCGCATGGTTTTCCTAGGCCACGCCAACGCATGCCCAGTAACTGCCACGCCGCTGCTGCTCTGCATCCTGCTGCCTGCCAATCCGTGGCACATGAAAACATTAATGTTTTCATGGGCCGGCACACGGATTTCCTGGGCGTGCGTCGACGCACGCCCCCTGCGCTGCCGCTCCTCTGCAGCTCCGCTGCCCCGTGCCATACACCGAGCACGCCTATGATTTCCATGTCATTTCACGTTGCATCCGTCCAAGACCATCCTAGCCACGTCCCATGAGCTTTGCTCCATTTCCACGGGCGCGCCCACAGAATCATCGACGCACACCCGGGCACCGGTGCATTTTCACCAATGCACTACCTTGGCTCCGCTTTGCATGGGCGACGTTCCTAGCCATGCCTGCTCACCTGAGCATTGCATTGCAAATCATCAATGCACGCATGGGCCACGAGGTTAAAGTGTTACAACACGCCCGCCTGCAAGACAACGCGCCCATGTGGCATCCGCATGCACACCACTTCTGTACCAACTCACACCTTGTGAACAATCGCGTGCCAATTATATGCCAACTCATGTGGCCCTACCATCTCCGCTCTTAAAATTATCCTTGTAGAGTTGTCATTGACGGCTTCTCTTCGCTCGATGATGGAATATAATTCATGAACTCAAAGCTCTAATAGAGGAGCATCCTTGAACCTTGGCTCACATACTAGTTTGTTAGGAATAGTACCAAAATATATTGCTCTGATACCAATTTGTTGCAAAAATTAGCAAGAGAGATGAAATCACGTGCAAAAGAAGTCACCGATCTTTAATGAGGTTCACCCCCAAATGGATTGTGTCCTTAGAAAGAAACATATATTTATTCAGAATTGAAGAATTACGAACAAAATATGCATGAGGTCTCTATAGGGAGGATCATCAAGGATCCTCATGAACCTCCCTCATGCTCCATATGGGTGGCGCAAGCCGCCCAGAAAGGGATATGATATGGGAATTAACCGTAGGAATATATACGGAAATACCATTGCAGTTACATCTCCTCCTTATTTATATTTCTTTGTAATCCTAAGCTCCGACATCAATTGAAATATCCCAAATTCTATAGATAAAGAAATCCTAACTACATTAAAAAATAGAGTCTTAAACAAATAGGCTACAAAATTTCACTCCAAATCTAAACTCATGCAGAAACTATAGTCAAACTCTAACATGAATAATGAAAATCATTGTCCAAGATGGATCCTATCAAAATACAACAAACAAGTACTTCCTTGTTTTTCTTTGTCATTTTGAATGAAGAATAGTTTTGGGAACATATCCATGAACAACGAAAGTTAATAGTGTTTATATTCTTATTGTTCATGTCTTGCTTAATTTGCTCCTAGAAAATGAATTCATAAAACACATTTTGACTAACAAAAATAATTATATCAAGACTTAAATGTATTTTTTTTCAAAAAGAAGTAATCATTCACTTTTTTTGAATTAATTTAAAGGAATAACATAAAATAAAAAAATATATATAAATTCATCCTAATTTAAAATTGATTTTAATATGTGTGTGTGTGTGTTTGTTTATACAGAGAGATTGATAGATTATAAATATTATACATACATATATATGTGTGATTGATTAATCCTCACCATTAACTCATCGTAAGGTTGAATAACCAAATATATGTGTAATTTAGTTAAATTTTTTGTCTACTAAACTCGAATAGACAAGACAAGTTCTTGATGTTGTAGTTCTTGTAGGGCATCAAGCGCATCCACGACTGCTGCATCTCTGCCTACATCCTCGTTGACTATGATGGCGATTCTCACAGTCATTAGTGGGGGAAGTCAATGGTGGCGACTGATGAGAAAATAGGTGCCACCTTGTGGTATATAGCATCAGAGTTACTAATGGAGGCAAAAAAGAACAAACACTCCGTGATGGTTGCCACATACATGTGGTCCATAGGATGCATATTGGCCAAATCATTAGGCAATAAATTGTTGTTCTAAGGGAAGCTCGAAAGTGAACAATGATGCGAAAAATTCATTACAAGAAAATGCACGCTAGAAAGTGCACTATTCGTTCAATTAATATAATATAACGAGTATAGAGTTTTCAATCCCACAAGGAACAAAGATTAATTATCTAACTTCAGGGGTTAATAGAAGACATCATTAGTTTCAGGATTGATTTTTCTACAAAAAAAGAACATATTTAAAAAATGGTTATTAACAGTGAAAGTGGATAATGTCTAAGGCCTGGATGACAAGAATAATGAAGGCTAAAACTATCAGACTCATACAGAAATCACCACATATAGAATTCATTCAAATTGTTGCATCTTCATACGGATTAGGGACATCAATTATATGACTTCCCTTAATGGGTAACTCAACTATCCAGATGATAATAATCTAAAAAATATTCCTTAACGGCTCTACCCTTAGATAATTAAGAAATGATTCAGTAAGATGTCTCCTGAAACTATTAACAAAGGATGCAGTAAGATGTATGTAGTAACATACCACACACTACAACATCCTAAACGAATCAGAATAGCATGACATGAATTGCAAACAAGAATTGATCATAGTACACTGTTAATAATTGAAAGTATGTATTCATAAATCTCAAGCAATCATGTTGAAGAAGAAAACAACTAAATTTTTTTATAACAAAAACTGAGAAAAATCTATAAGTTTCAATCCTAAAAACTAAGACTACTACAAACCAAATTAGTCATAAGATATATACATCATTTAAAACATGATAAAGTGCGTCCCAACATAAAGTAGAATGAGGAAATACTTTTCTGGACTTCGAATAGTTGTTGGGCAATCTTCTTAACGAGTGGATTGATCCCACAGTTGATGACTCCTAACATCCCTTCTCAAGTTATTCACGAAGTCCTCTTATACCCATCTACCCACATTAGGGTTTCCTTGGGTTTGGAGATTATTTAGCCACTTGCATGTGAGCCCTCCGATTAAACTTGTTTATCAATCAATGGCTGCGATGAAATATTGTCGAACACTTTGAAAATCTTCATAATATGATCTCAACTCGTCCCTTAAGGTTATAGATCATATAAGAATCTTTCTTGGCCTTCAAATCGTGTCAAAATCTTGCAAATATTTGTTTTTGTAACTATCTCACAGTCCATGATAAGATCTCACAACCCGTAAGTTTAAATCCATCCATATCAGCTCAAGTTGTCAAGGTCCGTAATGGAATATCACGGTCTGTGACTTTGGTGCTGATTAACATAAAATAAGCGCAATTCCTTCCTCTGTGTTAGTTTCCATTCTTATTTTTAGGATATTTGTGAACTTTGTGCTAGTTTGAACTTTTCTTAATAAATCATTTTTCTTGATTATGACTGTTATTTGCATCCATTTTTCTTTGTGTGGTGATTACTAAATTGATTATTGACTGTGTAGTGCAATCAATTTTATTTTTCTAAGCTTATAAGAAAATTGATCATTGAATTTACATCGAATCAATTATGTCATAACCTACTCGTTTGAGAATCTTTCATTGTGTGGTCTGTTGACAGGACTTGATTAAGTGGCTATTAGTTTAAGAATTACAACATTAATGCATCTTTGATCTAGATTTATTTAAGATGATTTGTTTGAACGTCTCACTTAATATATATTTAAGATAGGTATTTGCACTTGTTTAGGAGGTCACACCTTTAGCAATTCTTAGTCCATCATAGGTTCAATTTATGCGTAAAATTTGATTCAATCTAACATAGTGGTAAACAAATTCCGTAATCACCTAACATTATCTTATCTGATCTTATCTTTATTTCATCTTGTTACTTTTATTTTTCCTTTTTATTTTCTTTCTTGAATTTAGATAATCAAAGCTGCATTAGTCCTTGTGGGTTCGACATTCTTACTCTATTCACTTTATTACTTGAATGACTAGAGTGATTGCTAATATAATTAGATCACATCAAAAATTTTGGCACCTTTGCCGAGAATTAATTGATAACTTACTTGTCTATTTTCATTAGTAATTTGAGATATTTTGTTTCCCTAGTTTCTATCAAGTGAAAATCATTATTACATATACTTCATGTTTCTTTTAGTGTTGTGCCAATTGTTTAGGATATATCTTTATACACAACTTGGTCAATTGAGCACCCCCAAAGTCGAAAAAGAGTGAAAAAACAAAGTCACAATTTGAGGGCAAGAATAAAACTTCATTCATGATAAAGTCCATGGAGAACCCAACTTAAGCAATTTAAAGCATCATCGAGTCATCAACAAGGAGACATACCAAAAAGATTAAAGTTGAAATTGATCTGCCTAACAAAGTGTCAGTAAGCCATCTTGTCAATCTCAAGAAGAAGATATTTCGACGAATACACTTGCCATGTTGGCACATATGGTGGGCATGGTGAAGATGGTCTTCATGCAAGAAGAGTATATTCAAAGAAGATGGTCTCCATGTGAACATGCCACCATCAAAAGTTTTATCCATGAAGATGGAGATCAAGAAGATATTATCATCAGAAGACATGGACTACTCACTTGAGGGTAAAGGAGAAAAGTGCATATATTATAAAAGATGGATTAGTTTGAAGAAGGAGCTCACCTTCGGAAATTCCAACAGCCACTACAACATCATCTCATAATCATCCACCATCACAAGAGAGAAAGGCTACATCATCACCAGATACATCGTCGACAATCATCATCATTAGCAGCTGCACCATCAAGATCAGATGTACCAAGTTCATCCAAACAATGGCAACCAAAGAGCCCAACTCCAAATTAACTAAAGGAGAATTACAAAAGTCAGAACAAGGGCAAAGCTCAGATCACTATAAAAAGTTACCAAAAGTTGGAGATGGTTGGGTGCATCATCACTCGCATTTAAGGCGCAACTCCCCTCAATTTCAAAATTGAACATAAATTGGAAGCATCGAGCCTACGACGTTAGATAATGACGCTTTTGGGAGGCAACACATTTTTTTCTAGTTTTCATTTGGCTTTAGTTAGGTTATTTTTTAGGATGCTTATTCTCTCTCGCATAATTTCTTCAAGTTCTATTTTGTACAGATCCTAAGTGAAGAAAGGTGTCAATGCCATGAGAATATCATTGAAGATATTAAGACAAAAGAAAAATTAGTTCAAGAATTTCTATCCATCAATGTGTCCGTTGCAGCTCATACATGCGATTACAAATTTGGTTGAGATCTTTCCTTTTCTTTCTTTTTATTATTTTTGTTTTCATGCCATTTGAGTTTGGCTCATACTGAGGATAGTGTTGAGTTAAAGCTTTGGAGATTTTGCATTAGCATGCATCATTTTGTTTTAGTGTCTTCTACATTTGGATTGCATGTTTAGTTCTTACATGCATGTTTGCTTTTGAATTGCATCTTTAATGAAAAAATCCAAAAACAAATTGAAAAAAAAATGAAAATCAAGAAATATCATTTAACATCTTACTATCCCTTGCTAACACCTAATTGTCTCTCTTGTCAAACTCAAAGACGTCTTATAGGCCTATGAAATCCATTTGCTACATGATTTGTTGTTTATCACTTGAGACTTGATTCCTAGAACTTGAGCATTGTTACTTAGAACTATGAATTCTTAGACGATAGGATGTTTTATCCAGTTTTTAAATTTTTTTTATATAGCCTTGATAGTAATAGCATCTTTATTGAACATATAAGTATCTTGTGATCTTATCGAAAAATGAAAATTTTAGTTAAAAAAAAGCTTAAGAATATTTTTTCTTTTGCAATGTACGAAAATTGAAATTCTAAAAAATTATTGAGAGGAGCAAATTGAGGCTTAAGTACTATTTGAAACCTTAGTCAGTTCGGGCACATAAACTTGAGGGGTACCTTAACACTTGTTGCCCTAAGGTCGTCTAGCCTAGGAGTCATAAGTCAAAATCCCTCTACACGGAGCACCATGTGCAATATGAAGAAAGACTTAAATATCAACTTGACTACCTTAATTTGAATCTTCATTTAGATCCTAGGAATGTTCGAGCAAGTACACCTATAGAAAACCCTTAAGTCCTGGTGACCTAAGGTCAACTAATTTGAGATTTATCGGTTGAAAACTTGTTATATGGATTTACTTGTGAAACCATATTTCAAGACTAGAACTCTCTTAAAAGAAAATTGTGAAAAGGTATAAGCTCACTTGATACTTGTATATTCAACATTAATGCTCTTATTGGATAAATTGTAGTTTTCTTTTTGCATGAGGCTGAGACTTAGACTGTTTAAATATTTTTAAGATTCAAAAATTTGTGTAGCTTAGCACGGGTAAAGGTGAGAGGCTCTTGTGACGCGCATGTAAGAGGAGAGTAGGAGAAAAGTATTGGTCTATAGGATGATGATTATGATGGAACAATCTTGAGTCTTCTTTTGTGTTTGCTTAAGGACAAGCAAGATTTTAAACTTGAGAGAGTTTGATGCATGTCATTTTTAGCATATTTTGTATGACATAGTTAGTTATTTTTTACTAAATTTATTAATGTCATGCATCATTTTAATTAGATTTTCATTTTACTTTTATTGGTCAATATCTACCCAAGTTGTTTTCTTTTCAAACAAAATTAGAATAAAAAGGTGCAAGGAGATAATAGAAAATGATCGGAAAATAATTTTGGCAAAAATTATTGGAAAGTTTGTTGTCACAGTCGTGACCGACAATGTCATGGCTGTAAGGGCGAGCTGAAGAAGGATCGTGAAATTTTGTCACGACCGTGATAGGCAATATAACGACCATGAGTGAAAGGAGCTAATTGGACGATCTTGATTTCACGGGCCATGAGTAGAAGTCACGATCGTGAAATCAGAATTCACGGGTTATGAAGACGAAGTCACGACCATAACTGAGGCAACACATTAAATAGTCACGACTGTGAAAGCATTAATTCATGAGCTAAAAACATGAAATCATGGACATGAAATCCAATTCAGGGGTCGCGAAATCCTGAATGCCAAAATACGAACTTACAATCCGACCGTGATATATAGTCATGATCGTGAAAGATCGACCACTTGAAATATGAAGTTATAGTCACGGCCATGAAAACCAATTTCACGTGTGGTGACGTTGTTCTGTGATGGAAGAGGACTTACGATCACGATCGTGACAATTCAATCACATTCATGGGATTAAATAAAATTTTCATTTTGAAATTGTCTTTCGTTTTGAAGAATTTTACTCGAGATTAAGCCTAATCTGATGGAAATTAAATTTCTTTAAGCTAGGACTACTCATATCTGATGAAACCCATTGAAAACATATATAAATTGCCAACACCTCATTTGAGGGGTTGTTTGAGCCTGAGCTAGATGCTGAAGAATTCTATTGAGATGAAGAAGAAGAACTGGAGTGCGGTGCATTCGGGAGAAGGTCATGCTGCTGGGATTTAGAGTTTGATTATTTTTTTTCTGTTGGAAATAACTTTTCAATTTTTTTCCATTCTTATTTTTAGGAAATTTGTGAACCCTGTGTTAGGTTGAACTTTTCTTAATAAATCATTTTTCTTGAATATGATGGTTCTTCATGAATGCATTTTTCTCTATGTGGTGATTATGAAATTGACTATTGATTGTTAAGTGTAATCAATTTTATTCTTCTAAACATATGAGAAAACTGATCATTGAATTTACGTCAAATCAATTCTTACTCATTTGAGAATCTTTGATTGTGTGGCCTATTGAATTAACTTGATTAAGCGGCTAGTAGTTTAATATTTGTGATGTTGATGCATCTTTAGTTTAGATTGATTTAGGATGGATTCATTTGAATTTTCAGTTAATATAAATTTAAGATAGGTATTTGCACCTATTTAGGAGGTCACCCCTTTGGCAATTCTTAATCCATCATTAGATTCAATCTATGTTTAACATTTGATTCAATCTGACATAGTGGTAAAACAAAATTCCTAATCATCCAACATTATCTTATATTATCTTATCTTTGTTTCATCTTCTTACTTTTATCTTTCTTTTTTATTTTATTCCTTGAATTTAAATAGGTAAGTTGCATTAGTCCTCATGAGTTCGACATCCTTGCTCTATTCACTTTATTAGTTGTTTGCTAGTGTAATTAGATCGCATTAAATTTTTGACACCGTTACCGATGACTTATTGTTAACTTGTCTATTTTTTATTAGTAATTTGAGATTTTTGTTTTTATTATTTTTATAAGTGATAATCATTATTGCATATACTTTCACATTTCTTTTAGTGTTGTGTCAATTTTTTAAGATATATTTTTATACACAACTCTGTCAATTAAGCATTCTCAGTGGTGAAGAAACAAGGAAAATCAAAGTTATAATTTGAGGGCAAGAAACAAAATAATTAAAGTTGAAATTGATCTGCCTAGACAAAGCGTCAGTTAACCATGCTGTCAATCTCAAGAAGAAGACATTTCAACGCATACACTTGCTATGTTGACACATATGGTAGGAATGCTAGTGAAAAAAGTCTCCATGCAAGAAGAGTAGATTCAAAGCATGGAGAATCAGATTCTAGAGACCAAGTGGCATAATTCAGAGATCGATAGTGTCATCACATCATCAATTGAGGCAAGAACAAATGAAAGTAATGTTTGGTCGGTTTATTTTAACAATTGAGAAGAATTTCATTATGCAAGACCAAGTTATCCACAACCTAGAGGCACACTTGGCTCAATCGAAGGATCAACTCAAAGTGAAAGATGAAGGGTCTCCTTTCAATTATCAGTTCAACTAAAATTTGAACACATGAAAATAAAATTTCAAGCATTAGAGAAGTAAGTTGCGCAATTGACTTCTCAAATTGCTAAATCTCAAAAGGTTATGGAGAACTCATTAGTTACCATGTGTCCATGTCATCATCAAAACTTTTATCCAAGAAGATGGAAACCAAAAAGATATTATCATCGGAAGACATGGAGGATAAAGGAGACAAGTGCATATGTTATATAAGATGGAATAGTCCGAAGGAGGAGATCACCTTCAAAAATTCCAACAATCACTACATCATCATTTCCTAACCATCGACCATCACAAGAGAAAAAGGCTACATCGTCAAAATTTAGTTTAGAAAATGTTAAAATATTTCTTCAAAAAGTGTTTCACCAAATTCCAATCCATTCAACATAAAAATTTATATCACCATAATCGTTTTCAAATCAAAGAAAAATCTACATTTTTTTATTGTTGCCTTTGTCCAAGAAATTTGTGTCAAACATTAACTTCTTTCACAAGATTTAGTATACTTTTGAATATTAAATTTCAAAATAAAATGATAAAAATGCACATATGAATGTGATATAATACTCATACTATTACATAGCAATTATAACTCACAATGCAAATATATATTTTTCATAAAGATGTAGTTTCTGTAGTTGATCATATGTAAAGAATTAGGCGTTTAATGGAGAAGAAAACTTCCATATGTTTCGATCAAATATAGTTACGTACAAATTAACGAGATCTTTACGGGATGCAAGTAGAATAAAACTAAGATATACTTGCAAATTATACAACATACTATAAAAGTAGAGTGATGTTATGCTTGGCGATTTTGAAATGTTGGCAAGAACTATTTGGTTTCTCATTCAAATTATACAACTATATATTTGTTCTAAGATTTGCTAGTGTTCTCCATAAGATATTGGAATTATAACACTCCTCAAGTTGGTGAATAAGGAATGTCAATGCAATCTCGTATAGTAAAAAAAGAAACATACATGATCTCAGAGACTTGGTAAAGATATTCACAAACTTGAACTTACTTGAGTCTAGCTAATTTTGAACAAAATGATAGTCAACATCTATTTGTGTACCACCTCCAAAAGTGTACCCAACACACATGTCTCAAGACCCTTTTTGTGGATGTTACTTGACAATTTCTCTATTTTACTATATGATTGACTTTGACTAATCAACACAATTAGGTGTAAATGTGCGAAAAATAAACCGACATTTAGAATATGAAATTCATAAATGCATAAGTCTATTCCTAAAGGTGTCTAAATAAAGTAATCAATAACACGACAAGGAGTTCAATACTTATTATAACTCAAGTATTTCTTGAAATAGAAAAGACACCCACGACATCCTTAATTTTTAACCATGTGCACTCTTACTCCATTAGGAGCATCCATCAAGCAATTACATACATGATTCAAATACAGAGGAATCATACTCTCATGAGCAAGCCTAATACATAAGGCTTAATTAAATAGATACACAATTATAAATAGAATAAATCATATATATATATATATACATATTTATATATATATATAGAAATATGTATATATATATATATATACCGACTTGAATTTAAATCAAGTACCAAGATAACCAATGATCATTATCCATACTTTAGCTATATCTTGTTTTCTTTCGATAAGATAATTTTAACTCGAGAAATAATGATGGGGATACAAGTCACGATCCTAGCTCCTTTGCATTTCGATTATAAGCATTTAGTCCTTTTAAACTTTTTAATTTTAAATCAAATTTCAACTCAACTCTTTTTCATTTCAAATAACAAGAAATGTTAGAAACTTATATTAGATTAATCATCTGAAGTACTTGCTAGTGTACTTGCTAGAATTTTTGCTATCATATTTCTCGCATCAATAGTTTAGATGCAGGTGTAGCTCAAGAGCTCTTAGACCATGTTTGTTCATGTAACTCGATGAAGTCAGCTATTTTGCAAGTCTTTCATTTAATCCTCCAGCTTGCCTTTCCTGTAACAGTTTAGAATTTATAATGTCAATTTTAAAGAAAAGTTGAAACGCAATGAAGGTCATTTTGATCCCCTAGCAAGGATAAAAAAATAATCATTTTTAAAAAAAAAGTCTCTCTCTCACAACCTCGTGACCAGGACGACAAG
This sequence comes from Pontederia paniculata, assembly GCA_001647135.1. Lineage (NCBI taxonomy): Eukaryota > Viridiplantae > Streptophyta > Magnoliopsida > Commelinales > Pontederiaceae > Pontederia > Pontederia paniculata. The sequence continues at coordinate 14,744 of LTAE01003500.1, forward strand.
AAGAAGGAATCACTATCATTTTAGTCGCCCGGCCTATCATCATTAGTCCGTTAGTAAATCACATGGCGAGTGTCAAGAGGTTACTTCGTCAACGTGACTTGAAGGAGGAACGATAGCTTGAGGAGGAAAGCGAAATCATGATCACCATCAAAGCTCCATCCTTGGTCTCACGTTGCCGATTTTCTCTCTTGTAAGTTGCTAGTAACATAGATTTAAGGTTTGAAGATCAACTGAAGATTTAATTAATATTTTTCGCAGGTTCGAGTTTGATATAAAATATTTTGGCCATTGATTGAGTCCGATATCAATCACAGACCATTTTTCATCGTTGTTGCCCGATGTTTTTCAATATTGTGATGATTAAACTTCTTGGACGTGTTAGCTCCGGACTAGAAGTTGATTAATTTCTCAAAAATGGTAGCACATGAATGCTTATTTGAGATTGTTGACCATCGAACAAAAAGTATCAAGAGCCATTGGAGAACGTTAAAGCATTCATTAAGAAGTTCTTCCTTCAGCGTAAAATCCTAAGAGGGATTCATATGCTTGGATTTACAGGAACATGAAAGTTAAATCTACTATGAAGGCGCTATCAAGTGATTTGACATCAAAAAATTAACAGGAGGAAAAAATCAAACGTTAATTGGTGATCGGGTGATTAAGCTTATTGGATGAAGGTTAACTATTAGATACTAAATTGAGACTTATGTGACTAAGCTGAATTAAACGATCTACATGTGATATGTTTATTTTGTGTGTTAAAAATATTGAATAATTACTAGTATGCGGGTCTATTGATCCATTAGTTAGTTAGTCAAAAGTGCGATTAACCTGATTTTATTAATAAGACGCGAAATAGAAGAACATATGTTATGAATCTATTGTGTCTTCACATACGGATGTATGAATATGAACACATTTATAGCATTATGATTATATATATATATATACACACACACATATATATATAAATATATATATATATACCTAATTCATATATAATGATTATATTTTATTTGTTCGAATACAGTAGTTCCATTAAACAATACTTAAATAACAATTAGATGTATCTCAAAGCTAATTATATAAATGATTGTCAAGTTCATGAGTTTAAGTGAACATTTTTCATTATGTAAACTCGTATGGTAAATTCATATTGTGAAGTCCTGACTTTTTATGCCAAATAAATTTAATTATAAAATCATTATTATGCATCCATAATGAAAAATTATGTGCATATTTAAGTCATCAAGAAACAACTAATATGCTATGTTCATATGACATAAGAGTAACAAAGATAACCATTGTTATATATAAGTATTAAGAAACTAACAACAATTATAGATTACTAAGCAAGAAAAAAAAGATAAAATTGCACCAACGTTTGTTACAATAATCTCAACTCATAATATATTCTCTTTTTTAATATACAAAATGTTGTACTCATATTGAATCGTACAAACTCGTATATTTTTTATAGAATATTTACTATATTAGTCTATAAAAGCTTACATAAATTATTTTTAAAGTCAAAATTTTAGTAAAATATAATAGTTTAAATCATATAAGAGCTTATACCAATTTGACTCGTTTTGCTTACCTAAACATTTAAACTAGCTAGTTGATACTAGAGTTTAACAACCATGATACACATAAAATAATAGTTATGCTTAATATTATTTTCAAAATTAATTGAACTAATTAATGATAGTAAGCTATGGCCGCAAATGTGGATAGAAAACATATTGATTTAACCTATGAAGTGTAGTTATATGGAAAAATGATTAAATTATCTATAGTAAGTTAGTGCATGAGTTACCATATACTAAATATATGACAAAATATAATAAATCTAAACCATATTCTCGAAAACAATGAAAATAATACTTGTGTAAATCAATTATTAGAGTAAAAACTAGAACAAATATAATATAGAATTACTATAATATAGAGTTTATGGATAGTATTTTGCTATAAGTTCTGATACTTGTGAAATGAAATTTTGTAAGATTTACATAATTGTTTTCAAATTCGGAGTTGAGAAACGTATCCAAGGTGAGGCTACTTTCCCTGTATTAACATTGGACTTGATAGAGTAATTACATAGTCTTAGTTGACGTAGGACACTTTTCATGTTAGTTTTGATTATTCAAGTCATTCATGTATATGTGAGTCATGTGTGTGCCATCATGTGAAATGATGTTGTGTTTTGGTGTTATGATATCGAAAACTCCTCAACTATGATAAATGCTTTAGTTTTCAAATCAATCCAATTATGAATAAATGCTTTACATTTCAAAGATTAAATTATTTATAGAACTTGATTCACATTCATGCATCATATGCACGCCATGGAAAACTCGCATCGTGCATAAATTTCTTTTTAGTTTTACGTATATCATGGGGGTCGCAATGCTCTGTGTTTATATAGTGGTACCAAGAACAAGTTGAACACCTGGTGTCAAGATAGTGATATGAGGTGGAATTATAACAGACACCTTGTATCAAACAATAATATGAGAGGTGAGAGGAGAAACAACAATGCTTCGTGTCGATATAATGATACAAAAATATGTTCAACACCTTGTGGCAATATAGTGATATGAGGGGAAAATTAGAACAAATCCCCTATTATTGACAATAGATGGACATTAGCAATCATACACATATGAACGTACACTAGCATTCATATGCACAATTTAATTGGATTTCAGTGAAAATAAAAATATGACAACTTTTCTTACCGTGATAAAATGCTTTTTTTTATCAATATTTTCAAATAAAGGTCGAGGAGTGTATAGCAAATTAGTTTAGTGTGTGTAGCACCCGTTAATTTCTATTAAAAAAATATGAATATTATTAACTTATACAAGAAAGTGTCGACACTTTATGCACGTTCTTTTTTCTCTTTCAAATATTTAAAACTATGTAACTCGTTTGAGCTTATTCAATGCTCGGCCCTTTTATTTTAATTTATTTGTTGATTGAGAACTTTTGCATGCTTATTTTCTAGTTTATAAATAATTGTTATCTACTTATAAAGTTAGTCAAATACCTCTAAGTCTACTTTTATAATTGTATTGGATCTGCCTGTTATAGTTTCACCGAGGTCACACGCGCGTGATGGTCGATTGGCATGCGTGCAATGGTGGTAGCAATCCTTGTAATTGCATCCTAATGGTCACTACCATGCCTGCACATGAAAGTCATGGCTGTTGGAGGTTGTTGCACGGATATCGGTTAGCAGGCAACGAACGCACAACAGAGACGATCCACGCGCACGATCATCAAACGAATCGGTCGTTTTGACAAGGGCGGAGTACGTGCAGCGAGTAACACGGCCAATAAAAGAGCATTGGATGCATGCAAGGAGTCCCCACCGTGTGATGGAACTTTCTCTCTCCATTCTTTTTTCTCTGTGTGTGGTATTAGAGCTGCTCTGCGCCGGCGTTTTTCTTTTTTTGCCCACCATGCAGCTGCACTTTTCACCAATGATCTCACCTCACTCCCGTGCTCGCCTCACTCCCACTTTTCACCTGCACTTACACCAGACGAGAGATTAACAGTTGTCATAGATTCTCGCATGACAGGAGAACGCTCTGATGCCCTCAAATGATCCTATTAAAGAGTCCTTGACCGCCATTGATCTTCCCCTGTTTCAGTGAATGATAAACCCATCGGAGAAGATCTAGACTTCTCTTCTCCCACTCGATATTCATCTATGTCGTCCATTATTTCTTCCCTATTTAATCTCAGCCACTGATTTTCCTTCTGATCTCGATCGTAGGATTAAATATGTTATATTAGATCCAGACCTTTTGATCGTCTTATAAAATAATTTAGATTTGTTATTTTTTTATCTAATGATAGTCGTAGGATCAAATATACAAAAATCATAATCGTAGATCTAATTTAAATTTTAACCAGTGATGCATGTAAGGGTGTGTTTGGTTGGAGCTATCTTTGTAAGATTCCTTGGAATAGATGGAGAAATGTTATATTCCTATGTTTGAATTGATTAACTAAGTAATCTAGTTGGAAATCATAGAATGAGATTCCACCAAATCAAAGGAATATCATTCCCCTTAAAAAGTGTGGTAATCTTTTAGATAACCATGCATTATAAATTAAAATTTTTTTTAAAAAAAATTCTCACCTCTAAATAAATTGTATAAACTTTTCACTCTCTCTCTTCTAATATCGATTTTCTCGTTTATAATATATCATTTCTTTTTTTTAATATTGTAACATTATCTCCTCTATCTTTTTTTTTCAACATCATCATTTTCACTTTTATAAAATATTTAATTTTCTCTTCCTTCTAATAATTCATCTTCTCTCTTATAATCTAATCTCATAACTTTCTCTCTCATCCAATTTTCTTATTTTTTTATAATATCATAGTTTGTCTTTCATATAATATTTTACTTTCTCTCTCCTCCATTTTTCTTTTAGGCAATATATCACTTTCTCTTTCCTATAATATAATCTCATAACATTCTCTCTACTCTAATTTTCTTATTTTTTTCTCTTTTTTAATATTTCACTTTCTCTCTCTTTTATTTTTGTTTTTTATCTCTTATATAATATCTCACTTTCTCTCTCCTATAATATCATCTCATAACATTCTCTCTACTCTAATTTTCTCATTTTTTTTCTCTTTTTTAATATTTCACTTTCTCTCTCCTATAATATTTTACTTTCTCTCTCCTTCATTTTTTATTTTCTCTCTCATGTAATATCTCACTTTCTATCTCCTATAGTATCATCTCATAAATTTCTCTCTCCAATTTTCTAATTTTTTTTTATAATGTCCCACTTTCTCTCTCCTATAATATTTCACTTTTTCTCTCATCCATATTTCTCTCTCCTATAATATAATCTCATAACTTTTCTTTTTCTCCAAATTTATTATTTTCTCTCTCCTATAATATAATATTTTCTCTCCACAAATATATTTTTTTCTCTCTTCTATAATCTTTTACTTATCTTTTCTTTAACATTATAACTTTCTCTCTCCTTATTTTTTTATTTTTCCTCCTCTAATATCTCACTTTTTCACTTTCTCTCACATAATTCTCATCTTTTCTTTAATCTTCTCTCTTTTCATATAAATAAATTATAAAGTTAAGTTTATTTTAAATAGATTTCGACTTCGAACCAAACGTGACAATATTAGATTGGTAGGAATATGATTCCTTAGAATCCATGGAATGTTATGATTCCAAGGAATATTATATTCCATCAACCAAACACACCCTAAGATTAATCTCAACCGTTATAACCTTATCTATATGTAGATCGTAGGATATGTTTACTTGTGTTAATCTTAACCATAGACATTATATATAATATTTGTTTTTAATTTTATTCGTAGATCCATGCATGTTTAGATCTGAACCGACATAATTCTTATTCAAATCATAGATCAACAACTTATTCTCATGTTATAATCTTAGTCGTACATTATATGATTTAATCTCAACCAATTGATATATGCTAAGATTATATCTGGACCATTATAATCTTATCTAGATTTGAATCATAGGATTAACATTTGATATTTATATTTTGATCTTAGTTGTCCATTCTTATCTGTTATTTCTTTTAATCGGAGTCGTCCTTACATGACAGATTATATCTGAACCATAGATTGAACTTATTAAAATTATTATAATACTAGCCATCCATTTATAACCCATTTATTCTATTTCTTTTGCAGACCCATTTATTTATGAAAGCACATTTACCCTTTTAAATTAAGGAAGCCCACCAGAATAGAATATTCGAATTTTATCATTTATAAATTAATTGCATAAATTATCAATCATCATTATTGTTTTTATTTCATATGATTAATACATGTGATTATAAATGCTATTTAGATTACTGCTTAATATTTAAATCCTTGGATAAAATGATAATTATTAGAATTTTTTGTATCCTAGAAATTATTATTGTAAAGCTTTTTTAAAATTTTAATTATCTCATATTAAATTTGGATATATTAAACTGTGGGAAATTATTTTAAACACTAATTATAACTAATATTTTTTTTCCGGATATTCACTTAAATTATTAGTATATTATATTCGGATACATAACTTCTGATAAAATTATTTTTTACAAAAAAATATTTTTGTATATTTTCTCCTAAATTTATCTTCAATCAAATTTAATTTTTGAAAATAACTTTTAGTATATTTTCTATTAAAATTACTTTTTCAAACAAAATTAACTTTTAAAAATATTTTAACATATTTTCTTTCAAATTTATTATCGGTCAAAATTAAATTTTCAGAAATAGTTTTAGTATATTTTCAGTTAAATATATTTTTCGGACAAAAAATAATTTTGTAGAAAATCATTTTAGTATTTATTTCTTGAAATTCTTTTTAGATAAAATTATTTTTTTTAAAAAAAATAATTTTAGTATATTATTTCAAACAAATTAAATTTAATTGCAATAAATAATTTTAGTATATTATTTATGTTAAGTTATTTTCGGACATAATAAATTTTGAGAATAATTTAGTATAATTTTTCATTGTCTTTGGACATTATTTATTTTTCTTTTGAAATATATTAGAGATATTTTTCTAACTATAAGTTAAATTTATATTTATAGAAAAGGACGAAATTCATGGTCGCGGAACTAATCAAATTGGGCTATTTTAACGACACCAACTATGACGATGGAATCGTAGAATTAGGTATGAGTTAGTTCACGACGATCTTCAAATCTATATAGATGTTGCTTCATCAACGCTTGAAGAAGGAGCCTCTAAAGAGCAGAAGGCAGCTCATGCGACATAGGCATGTGATGAGAAGGCAAGAATCTTCATATTGATGTATATGAAGAACAACTTGATTAGGGTGTTTTATATCTATGATAATACTTATTAGCTTTGGAAACATCTTAAAGAAAAATATGCGTCCAAAAGGGACATGAATGTCCAATTATTGTTGCATAGATATACTACATGTAAAATGAGATCGGACGAAAATGTATCTGATCAATGTGAACAAGATGATTATAATAGAAAAGGACTTAGAAGCTGCAGGGTGCACTACTAGAGCCGTTGTAGATCACTTCGATGTTGAACAGTTTCCCGCTTGCTTTCGACATGATAGCTACAATTGTTTGTGTGAAGGAGTCCACAAACAAGGTTGATGAACTACCCTTCATCATGGTCATCGAGAAGGACATGTCCAAAGGAAAGAAGAAGATTAATGTCTTCGAAGTGGAGAAGATTGCTGAAGGGCAGAAGGAAGAGGTTCATGTTGTGCACCATCGCAAGAAAGTCAGCACAAGCTTCAACCCCAAGAAGAAGTAATTCAAACTTAAGGCAGGCCACAAGGTTCCAAGAGGAGCTTGTTTTATTTGTGGGAAGTTGACCATTTTCAAGAAGCCTAACAAGTTTGGACTGGATGACAACAATGACCCGCCCGATAGACAAAGAGGTGGAAGATTGAAGAAAGGTGCAGGCACCAACAAGTTCTCTTTCTCCATGGTGGTGGGATGCAACTCGATGATGGCGAACATCGAAGGATGGTGGTTCGAATCAGGAGCAACTAGCCACATTGCCAAGACCAAGGAAGGTCTTATTGACTTCAAAGAGCTAGCAAAGGGGAGCAAATAATCTACATGGACAACAACACCTACCTCGTTATTAAGGGGATTACTGAGTACAAGTATATCTAGGAGATAGCTTTATGATAATCAAGAATGTATTGTATGTGCCAGGAATAAGGTGCAATTTGATTTTTGTTAATGTCCTTTTGAAAAAGGACTTTGAAGTTAGATTATATAGTGGATGGATCATCATAGGCAAGAACAATAGGGTCTATGCAACTGGAAAGTATGTGCCCGATCATAACATGTTCTGGCTGAATGTAATAAAGTCTAATAAAATAAAGGACTCTTGACAGTATACTCTGCGTTATAAGTCTGATTATGATCTCTTGTGTGAGAGGTTAGGGCATATAGGAAACTCGAAAATGAAATAAATAAAGTAGATGAATTTAGTGTCCAATATTTTTGGCGCAAGGACAATACTATATGAGCATTCCTTGGATGGGAAAATAACAAAGACCATATTTTCTATGGGTACAAGGTCAACTGAGTTGTTGGAACTAATTCATTCAATTTTTTGTGGATCATTAAGTGTTCGTATAGTATTTTATTACATTCATTTACGTCTACTCTAGATATGATTATGTATACCTCTTAGAAAGAAAGTTAGAATCTTTCGATACTTTGAAGATGTACAAGCCACAAGTTGAGAAAAGGTTAGGAAGACCTATTAAATGTCTAAGGACAGATAGATGAGGAGAGTATACCTACCGAGAATTTGATAACTACTGCATTTCATAGGGCATACGTAAGCACAATACGATGTCGTTATACGCCACAATAGAATTGTGTGACAGAGAGAAAGAATAAGACTCTGATTAATGAAGTGAGATGTATGTTGTCTCACTTGAGTATGCCAAATCATTTTTGAGGTGAAGCTTTGATGACCGCTAGTTAAATATAGAACATGATTCTCACAAAGTTCGTAGAATTAATGCAATATGAATTATCGAATGGAAAGAAGCCCGAGATGGGTTACTCCAAAAGTCGGTATATAAAGCGCATGTGTTAATTTCTAGTCAGCTCAGGGATAAGTCGGTTGAGGATGAAAACATCCAGACTTATTGGATACAATGAATAATCAAAAGGGTACAGGTTCTTCCAACAAAAAAGGCCTCATAGATAGTCATGATGCTACTTTTCTTGAGAATGAAAGAAAGCATGTTAGAGAGGATGATGATCCCCTCACGATTTTAGGAAATGATGGAAACAACTCAGGTGATCCAAAATAGTATCCAACAGTGACAGTTGATGCTCCACAAAATGAGATACCCTTGGATGAAGTGAAATCGATTAAGTCCATAAGTATAACCAAAACCAAATGCCAACGGTCAACACCCTCACATTTGGATGACTATGTATTGTATGAGTGTGAAACATCGTGCTACTCCCTTGATATTGAGATAGAGGATAATATAAATCATATCACCTATAAAGAAGATGACTTCTAGTGAACCAGGGTCATGGGCGGCTACCATGAAAGTTAAATTGGAATCGATTCACAATAATGGAGTGTGGGTATTATGTGATTTACCGAATGGAAGGCCATCTATTCGGCATAAATCGATATTCAAGAGAAAGTACCAAGCTAATTGTTCTCTTGATAGACACAAAACAAGATTGGTGGCCAAGAGTTATACTCAAAAAATCGGGATCAATTTTCAAAAGATTTATTTTTTGATGACTAACTTTGCATCGATTTAGACGATCTTAGCCATAGTGGCATATATGAATTTGGACTTATTCCAAATGGATATCAAGATAGTGTTCTTGAAATGTATATATACGACATCTTGGAGAATTTCAAGTGAAATATCGAGAGGATAAAATATATAAATGTTGGAAATAATTATATGACTTAAAGCAATCTTGTAGATGATGATACTTGAAATTTTATGAGACGATAGTCTAATTTGATTTCAGCATGAACAAATTAGATCATTATATCTACATCAAGAAGAGTGGAAACATTTTTGTGATATTGTCACTATATGTAGATGACATACTGCTTGCCCAAAATGATGTAGAGATGCTCAATAATATCAAAGATAAATTGAGCAAGCAATTTGAAATGAGTGACATGGGTGAGACCCCTTATGTACTGGACATTCAAATTAGTCGTGGGAGAAACTCAAGAAGCTTGCGTTTAAGTCAGGAAGAATATACTAATAAGGTACTAAGAAGGTTCGAGATGTAGAACAACAATCTCGTATTGACATCGTTAATGGTTAGAAAAAGATTGAGTAAGAGTTAGTGTCCCAATGCAGGACAAGAACCTTTAGGTGAGCTTTATGTAGAAGCGGTGGATAGCCTAATGTATGTGATGCTTTGTACGAGTCTCGATTTGGCTTACATGTTAAGCTTAGTTAGAAAATTTCAAGATAGTCCTAAGAAGGCCCATTGAAAGGCATTAAGAGGATACTAAGGTATTTGAAGGATATGGTACAATTGAGATTGACATATCATGCTGATACACTCAATGCAGTAGGGTATTCAGATGCAGACTTCGTCGGTGATATAGATGATCTCAAGTCAATATCATGTCACTTGTTTCTTTTGGATGGTGCAGTTGTTTCTTGGGGCAGCAAGAAATAAGGATAGATATGTGGCTAGACACACACACGAGGTTGAGTATATTGCTTGTAATGCAACAACCAACAATAATGTATGGCTCAAGTGTTTCCTTTTAGAACTAGGGGTCGATATGACAGGAGGATCATTACCTATCTATTATGATAATCAAATTATATTAAGTTTGATATAAAGTGGAGCTAATAGTTCAAAAGGAAAGCACATTGGGATTGAGTATCACTATATTCAAGATATAGTGGATAAAAAGGAAGTGAAGCAACCTGCATGCCTACGAGTGACATGTTAGTTAATTCTCTTACAAAAAATATTATAGTTGTTACTTTCATCAAGCATGTGGGCCCAATTAGACTCAGAAGTGACTAAGTCAGTATGAAATATTCACGGATAGTGAAACTTTGAGACATGATCACCAGTTGGACTACTCACAGATAGTGGGAGTGCTTACACAGTGACCACGTTGAGAGAGAGAGTGTGTTAAAGTGACCACCGATATCACATGCCCGTCATGGTCGAGTGACGTGCGTACAACGGTGGACGTGTTCCTTGTAATCGCATCCCAACGGTCACCTCCACGCCTGCACACAAAAGTCGTGGTTGTTGGAGGTCGTTGCATAGATATCGACTGATAAGCAACGAACGTGCAATAAAGACGATTTGCGCGCACGATCATTGAGCAAATTGGTCATCTTGAAAATAGATAGACCTTTCTCTTCGCGATGGATCTTCTCAATTGGAAGATCCCCCCATGGATATTACATATTCCGATTGACCGAGACTAATTCAAATTGTTTTGTTCCGAAGCAAAGACATCTACACAGCAGGGACACAGTGCAACGAGCTATGCGACTTATAAAAGAGTACTGAACGCATGCAAAGAACCCCTACCGTGCCATTGGAACTTTCTCTCTCTTTTTTTCCTCTCTTGCACTATCTATATACCTTCTTGACTAATAAACCCTTTTAATATCTCTTTTTTACCTTTTTTAGGCAAAATAATTACATGGTCCTCATGAATTTATAATCAAGCTTTTTGTTCTTTTAGCAGCTTCTTCATAGGATGTACTACTATTCAGGCCATACGTTAGCGTTCATCACAAAATGTTCTATTGTTCAGGTCATTCGTTTACCATGCACCAGTCATGAACAAAACTGAGATGCCGTACGAGAACGGCGGAGGAAATTAAAAGCATTTACATTGTTCAACTATGGAAGTTAATGCTTGTCCCCAATTCTGAGGATGTCAATTGAGTCACGAAATCCTACACATCCATAAAATGTATCATATATATGTCTCGTATTTTCTTATCCGGATTTATAAGTGAAAAAATTAGTAATTTTGAGTTTAAATTTATAATACATATTTTTTACTGAATAAAAATAGAATAGTAATATTTTTTTTGTAACCACTCGGGATTGCGGTGTTTAGAATTCCTAACACCTGTATAATCGAGGTAAAAAATAAATAGATATTTTTTTATCAAATTGACGTTTCTAGAGATCGAATTTGAGACTATTAATTTTCGTCAATTTTAGAATACAATTTTATTAGTCAGTTATGTCAATTAAATTTAATTAAATATTATTTGAATAATAATAAAATGATTATGGAATTATAAGATATCGCTCTATTATGTACTTGATTAAAGGTCTAAGACCGGGAAAAAAGCACGACATGTCGTGCTGCAGGCCTGCACCACGCAAATTGGACCACAAACTTAATTTGCTCGGCGAGGCCGGCTCTCGGTCCAGCCACAGCCTCGTTCCGGACCACTTTTGGATCAGACATAACTCCTACACATAGCTGCACAATTAGAATCCTTTCTAACTTCATGCATTCGCATCGTTACCTTGACAAACTCTTTCGTCAACATCGCCAAAAAAGATTTGATTCGTAGTCTTTCGATCATAACGTGAAGCGTCAATCTCACGCTTATTTGTCAAACACATAATTAAATGAAAAAAATTAAGTTACATTTATATATTTGATCAATATTGTTATGATTTGGACCTTTTACGATTTAATATATATTTTTTTATATATTTATCACTCTAATCCTATCAATTAATTCATATAATTTTTACGATAAAATTTTATGATTCTTGATTTATCGTGGACGTTAAAATTTTGATTTTAACAACTTCAATTTCAATATTAATATAAGAAAAAAAATGGTTCGACATATAGTTTTCATCAATTAGCATCAATCATTGAGATTAACCTTCCATTAATTAGTATGATGAGTACATTGCATTAGTTTTGCATTATGAAAATGGGATTTTGTTTTGATTTGATTTTATTTTGCTTTGAGAGATGCGTCTCTTTTGCTAACGCCGACGTGGAGACGCCAAGCGTTGTGGAGGGCGTCCGGGATCAACGAGGCCAAGAACCACTGCACGGAGTGGAGCCAGTAAGGAGTGCATCGTGGCTCGTACCCGATCCAACGGATGCCAGCCCTCCCGTACGCCTCGGGATCCGGGATGAACATCGATGACCGCTCGATCGCAACCATCTTCGTGGCCACGTACAACGGAGCCTGCCATGTTAAAAGGTATTGCAATCCAAATTAATACAAAATTATATATATATATATATATATATATATATATAT